>PVKH010000881.1:0-33703 GCA_004027955.1 Chaetophractus vellerosus | reverse complement strand
GCAAGTTGAGTTCAAATTTTGTACCTGATGAGTGTAACATAATGGAAGAAGAGCCTGGTCAAAATGTCCAAGAAGCCACATGACCTTGGCTATGATACTTGGGCTTAGACAAGAAGTTGGATAGAGATAGGAACTCTCTGACACTTGGTCATGACCACTGAGATAATAAAGCATTAATAAAAATAAATGAATCTCTGGGACAATAGATAGAGAAGAGCCTACTTGCTAGGAGGTGCCAGAAGAAAAAGGAGCCAGTGAAGAAGATAGAGAATGACCAATTGAAGTCAACATAGAACAGGGACACAGAACATAGATAGTCCTCTTCCTGACTACTTTGGCCCACAATGACCTCTCCTTAAACATCTTTGACACACTTTAACACAAAATCAGTATACCTTGATATTAATCTTATCTTCCATGGTCACTGTGCCATGCATATGTTTAGACTATAGCATCAGCATATTTTGTACCCCCCCCCCCCCGCACAAGTGTTATCTGCACAGTAGGTACTAAACAAATACCTCTTTTGACTTAGCTTGGCTTGGGTTTCTGTGAACAAGAGCTGTAGAGCAGGACATTCTCTAGAATGTGTTTGATATAGACCGATGACTCATTCCTTATGGTCTTCCATCTGCAGAAATCTCTCTTGTTCAGCTGGACAGCATGAGTCTTTCCCACCAAATGTTGGTGAGATGTGCTGCCATTATTGGCCAGACCTTCACTACAGAGTTGTTGTTTGAGATTCTCCCTTGTTGGAACATGAAGATGATGATTAAGGCTCTGGCATCCCTAGTGGAATCCAATGTCTTTGATTGCTTCCGGAATGGCAAGGAGCTCCGGATGGCCATGCAAGAACACTCGACCTCATTTGAGGTGCATTACCGCTCCCTGTCTCTGAAGCCCAGCGAAGTGATGGGTAAGTAGAGCCTGGAAGTGACCCATATTTCCCCTTAGTTAAAGGCACATCTAGATATTAAGTAGTAAGAGCTGATTGGTTGCCCACTGCCTGGCTGAAAAACCCTTGCTGTTCTCTCTAGCTCATGGTGAGGAGGAAGAGCTTCGAGAACTGGAAAGCGAGGTGATTGAGTGCCACATCATTCGCTTCTGCATGCCTATGATGCAGAAAACAGCCTATGAGCTGTGGCTCAAGGACCAGAAGAAAGCCATGCACTTGAAATGTGCCCGCTTTTTAGAAGAAAATGCTCACAGATGCGACCACTGCAGAAGTGGGGACTTCATTCCCTATCACCACTTCACGGTGGACATTCGACTCAACAATTTGGACCTGGATATCATTAAGAAGATGGCTAAGAACCATGGAATTCCAAGTAAACTCACCTCTTTTCCTATTTCATAATCATTATTTGGGGAATCTGGAGACTATGATCTAGATGGAGAAGGTCTGGACCATGAGAGTTTCAAGTCTCTGAGGGCTTGGGCACAAAGAATGATGAGACTTCAGTAGCATAGGCCAGTGAGGCAGGGAAGCATTAGGGAACGTACAAGTAGCTGAGACTAGCAGAACCAATCTCATGTGAGACTGTCAAGGAGGGCTTGGAAATGGGGGACTTGGCAAATGTAGTGTGAGCAGAGCTCAAAGTAAAATGTCCAAAAGGATAAAACAAACCTCATCTTAAATTAGAACACTGGATGGAACCCAGAGAGGATGGGGTTTGGGGATATGACATGATAAAGATCCTCCAGGAAGTGTTATCTCTTGGTAGATAAGAATGTTGTTTTTTTTTTATGTTTGTTTGTTTGTTTGTTTCTAGTTTGAAACAGGGTTCCAGCAGAAAAAAAAGGTATGAGTGAGAGGGAATTAGCCAGAGTAAGCAAGTCAGGGTTCTGGAAAAGAGGGCTTGGGTTCAGAGCAGGGATTCAAGACCACCTGAGAAGCAAAAATAGAAAGTTACAAACCTGTAACACAAACCAGTTATGTGACCTCAAAAAGCACAGCAGAGGATTAAAGGGGTGTGAGAATCCAAGGACTCCATCACTCCAGGTGTGGTGGATGTCAGACTTAAAGCAGCAACACCAATTCCAGGCCACATTCATGGGTGGAGAGGAAGTATCTAATGGGTTGCCTGCCTTAGCCAGAAGACATCAGTGATTCTGGCTAAACCTGGTGGGAACGCAGAGGCTACAGGTAGGGGACTTCTATATTAAAAAGATATTTAAAATTGTGAGGAAATATATGTAAAGTGCCTATCCCATAGGATACAAAATGGATATTTCGTTTCATTCTGTCCCTATTTCACATATATTCTCCTTTGATCCTCATACCAGTCCTCCAAAGTAGAGAGTTATTTTCATCTTACAAATGAGAACGTTGAACTTCGGCAGATTAAGTTATTTACCTAACATCAAAGAACTAGTGACAGATTTACTCACTCCCCGGTCGACCCAATTCCAGAGCGCACGCTCTGTCCATTATATCTGAACTCCCCAAAGTGCAGAAATTGGGAGAAGCTCATAGACACAGAGTTAGGTATGAATCTATGAGTGAGGAAGGTGATTCCCTTTCGATTCTCTTTCAATTCTTCTAATTTCATCAAGAAGAACGTAGCGGCTTTGCACTATGGTACAAGCATATCATTGAGAGGACCTGAACAGTTTCCAATCTCCCTGTTTAAAAAAGAGAAATCAGGGGAGTGGATGTAGCTCAGTGGTTGATCACCTGCTTCCCACGTATGAGGTCCTGGGTTCAATTCCTGGTACTTCTTAAAAACAGAGAGAGAGAGAGAGAGAGAGAGAGAGAGAGAGAGAAACCAGGCTTTAGGCTCAGAGCCCTAGAGTCTGGACCATGAGGGTCTCAAGTCCCTTGAGGGCTTGGGCACAAAGAATGATGAGACTTCAGTAGCATAGGCTACTGAATTTTAACCTTGGATCCTTCATCCATCTCTAAGATATAATAATGGAGGGTGTGGAGAGGGCCAGGATTTATGAAGAGATTCCTTTGCAGTGAACTGCTGAGTTACTATGTGCCCTCCCCAAGTTGGTTGCTGCCTTCATAATTTCAAACCTAGTACTATGTCTTCCTTGAAATCAGAGGATACAGAAGACTGAGGCCTACCTTCAAGCCTAGGAAGGCAACAGTGGCCTGTTGCTGCACTGGCATCAACCTGCTCTCCCAGAGTTTGTGGGGAAAAGGATGAGTGTGGATTTCTCATGGAAAAAAGAAAAAAGCCAGACTGGAGCCATTTTAAGTTCTTCCCAAGAGTACCCTTGGGAGTATGATAGGACCCCTAGGAGGGGGCTGCTAGAACAAAACAGGGACTAAGGAGAGAAGGCAGTGGTGAGCTGAAGAAGATACATTGCCCAAATTAAGGAAGCTCAGTGAAGAATTCCAACCTAGAGTCAAAGAACCAACAAAAGCATCAATAAGAGAGGATTGGCTAAAAGAGAAAGGGGAGGGAGAGGAGACGAACATTCCAGACTATCTGGGATCAGGAGGCCCTATTTTATATTGGGGGAGGGGGGAGGTAGACTGTTGTTTTATTTTGGAAGGTAAAATCACCTGGCAGTTAGCAGAGAGGCCAGTCTCAATAGCTGGCCTTGAGAGGGCTGTCTGAGGTCATCTAAGAAAACAATTTCAGTTATTTTGGGATTCTCCAGAATACCTTGGGAGTTTAGCTCTGGAGCATATGTCACAGGATGTCTCTGAGTAATGTCACTGGTGTCCTTCCATCAGTACCTCAGCCTGAACCAGGTACTATTCCTATTTCCCTTATCAGAACTTTTCACCTCTTTCAAAGGCTATTAAGTATATCAAATAGACAAACTCCAAATAGAGACTCAAAGGCTTTATCCTAAATGTTTTATCATGAAAACAACAATCTTGGAGCAGAGGTGGCTCAAGAGATTAGGTGCCTCCCTCCCACATGGGAGGTCCCAGGTTCGGTTCCTGGTGCCTCCTAAAAGGAGCACACAACAAACAGATACAGCAAATGCAAACAATGAGGAGGTGCAGATAAATAAATAAAACAAATCTTAAAAAAAAAAACTCAACACAACAATCTCATAACCCATTCTTCTACACACCCTCAGTAGTTCTTCTAGGGCAAACATTTTAAATATTTTTTTAAAACAAATCAATTTTATTGATACATATTAATAAAGCATACAATTCATCCAAAGTGTACAATCAATGGTATTTAGTATAGTCACATAGTTGTGCATTCATCACCTCAATCATTATTAGAGCATTTCATTATTTCAATAATAATAATAATAATAAAGAAAATCAAACAAACTAACAAGAAAATTCTTCACCCCTTGATCCCTCTATGCTTCCCCTGCTGTACATAGCTGCTATTTCTGGCTATTCTTGTACAATAACTTATTTATTAACCAGTTTTATTGAGATATATTCATATACCATACAATCTATCCAAAATATATAATCAATGGTTTTTAGTATAATCACAATGTTGTGCATTCATCACCACAAAAAATTTTAGAACAATTTCATTACTCCAAAAAGAAAAACTCCACACCCTTTAGCAGTCACCTCTCAATCCCTCTACCCTTCCCCAACCCTGCAAAACCACTAATCTAACTTCATCTTTATAAATTGATTTATATTTACATTTTATATAAATAGAATCATACAATATGTAGTACTTTGGTTTCTTTCACTTGGTATAGTGTGTGTTTTTTTGGTCTGATATTAACATCTGGTAGTGTTAACATATATTTGTTCAATTTCAAAGAAAAACAGTCTTATATTTGCAATTTTACCCATATTCATATTTTACATGCTATTTTACTAGGCTATACAATTCTATGTTACATTTTTTATCTTTCCTTTTAGTAATATACATGACCTTAGACTTGCCCTTTAAACCTCTTTCATACCCACATAATAGTACTGCTAGTTACAGCTAGTTATGTTGAGCTTTCACCTTTTCTATTCATTTCCAAAGATTAACAAACATCCTTTTTATAAGCTAGCCCTCAGCTTTCCATTCTCTAACCTCAATCTATTTTCTTTTTTTTTTTTTAAGATTTTTTTTTATTACATACCCCCCCCCTTTCTGCTTGCTCTTGCTGTGTGTCCTTTCTTCTGTGTCTTTCTATGTCTGCTACTTGTCTCCCCCCTGTCTTTGCGGGGACGCACCGAGTCGGCCCTCCGCGGCGGCGGCTCGCTCCGTTCAAGGGTGGCTCCATTCCGTTTTCACAGGCGGCTCTTCTCCATGTTTTGCGGGCAGCAGTCCTCTATGTTTTTTGTGGGCTGCCCAGCTTCCGCGGCGGTTCGCAGGCAGCTCCGCTTTTTCACGGGTGACTTTGCCATGCCCGTGGGGGCTCCGCCCTGCCCGTGGCGGCTTTTTGCCTTGCCCACAGTGGATTTTGCCCCGCCCACAGCGGCTTGCCTTTCTCAAGGCCATCTGCCCGCTCGGAGAGGTCCCCGGGAACCGAACCCGGGCCTCCCATGTGGTACCCCAGCGCGCTCTTTATCCACTGAGCTATCTAGCCGGGCCCTCAATCTATTTTCTAATGACCCATATTCAAGTTATTAACTCCATGGGATTACACAATATATTTAGTCCATAGTAGTGCAATCATATAGTATTTGAACTTTTGTGTCACTTCACTGAACATAATATCCTCCAGTTTCATCCAGGTTGTCATATGCTTTATGACTTCATTTCTTCTTACAGCTGCATAATATTCCATCATGTGTATACACCACAATTTTTTCATCCATTCATTGGTTGTTGGATACCTTTAGGCAATCATGAATAATGCTGCCATGAACGTCGGTATGCAGGTATCTGTTTGTGTCACCGCTCTCAGTTCTTCTGGGTATATCCCTAGTAGTGGTATTGCCGGGTCACATAGCAAGTCTATATTCAACTTCCTTAGGAACTGCCAAACAATCCTTTACAGTGGTTGTACCATCTACATTCCCACCAACAGTGAATACATGTTCCTATCTCTCCACAACCTCTCCAGCACTTGTAGTTCTCTGTCTTATTAATAGTGGCCATTCTAATAGGTGTGAAATGAAATCTCATTGAAGGGTTTTTTTTTAATCTTTTTTTTTGTTTTGTTTTATTTCTTTTTTTGTTTGTTTTTTAATTTTTAATTTTTAATTTTATTTTATTTCACTGTAGTTTTGATTTGCATTTCCCTAATCGCTGCTGACGTTAAACATTTTTTCATGTGTGCTTTCATCATTTGTATTTCTTCTTTGGACAAATGTCTATTCAAGTCTTTTGCCCATTTTTTTAATCGGGTCATGTGTCTTTTTATTGTTGAGTTGTAGCATCTCCCTATTTATCATGGATATTAAATCCTTATCAGATATGTGATTTCCAAATATTTTCTCCCACTGAGTTAGCTACCTTTCCACCCTTTTGACAAAGTCTTTTGAGGTGCAAAAGTGTTTAATTTTGAGGAGGTCACTTTTACCTATTTTTTCTTTTGTTGCTTGTGCTTTGGGTATAAGGTCCAAGAGACCACCACCTACCACAAGTCTTTAAGATTCCGTACATTTTCTTCTAGTAGTTCTATGGTCCTGGCTTTTATGTTTAGGTCTTTGATCCATTTTGAGTTGATTCTTATACAGGAAGTGAGATAAGGGTCCTCTTTCATTCTTTTGGTTATAGATATCGAGGTCTCCCAGCACCAATTGTTGAAGAGACTGTTTTGTCCCATTAATATGGACTTGGTAGTTTTGTCAAAAATCAGCTGGCCATAGAGGTGAGGGTTTATTTTTGGACTCTCAATTCTATTCCATTGATCGATGTGTCTTTCTTTACGCCACTACCATGCTGTTTTGACCATTGTAGCTTTGTAATATGTTTCAAGATCAGGCAGTGAAAGTCCTCCCACATCGCTCTTCTTTTTCAGAATGCTTTTGACTATTTGGGTGCACTTTCCCTTCCAAATGAATTTAGTAATTCCCTTTTCTATTTCTGTAAAGCAAGCTGTTGGAATTCTGATTGGTGTTGCTTTGAGTCTATAAATCAGTTGGGGGTAAGATTGAAATCATCATGATATTTAGTCTTCCAATCCATGAACATGGAATGTCTTTCCATTTTTTTAGGTCTTCATTGATTTCTTTTTGCCTTGTTTTGTAGTTTTCTGCATATAGGTACTGTAATTCTTTGGTTAAATTGATTCCTAAGTATTTGAGTCTTTTTGTTGCTATTGTAAATGGAATTTTTTCCCTGATTTCCTTCTCAGATTGTTCAATACTAGTGTACAGAAACATTACTGATTTTTGCATGTTGATCTTGTATCCACTTGGCTGAACTCACTTATTAGCTCAAGTAGCTTTGTTGTAGACATTTCAGAATTTTCTAAATATAGAATCATGTCATCCACAAATAGTGAGTTTTACTACTTTTCTTATTTGGATGCTGTTTTAGTCAGCCACAGGGGTGCCTTTTGAAATATACCAAAATTGGTCAGTCTTTATAAAGGGTATTTATTTGGGGTAGAAGCTTACAGTTACCAGGCCACAAAGCATAAAGTTCTTCCCTCACCAAAGTCCACGTGTTGGAGCAAGACAGCTGCCGATGTCTCCAGGGTTCAGGCTTCTGGGTTCCTCTGTTCCCGGGGCTGCATTTCTCTCTGGGCTTAGCTTCTGCTTCCTCCACAAGTTCAGCTGTAGACCATGAGGCTCTCTATGTTTTGTGTCTCTTCACAAGGCCAGCTGTAGACTATTGGGCGAACAGCTCACTCCAACATCAGAACTGCTTCTCCAATCTGCTTCCCTAATCTGCTGCTTTGCTTTTTACACTTGAGACCACACCCACCGAGGGGCGGGGCTCAACGCCCTACTAACATGGCCCAGTTAATGCCCTAATCATAAACCAATCATGCCCAGATGAACAGATCAGTTTACAAGCATGATTCAATTTATATTTTTGGAATTCATAATTAGATAAAGCTGTCAAATCATTACAGATGCCTTTTATTTATTTATTTTCTTGTCTAATTGATCTAGCTAGAACTTCTAGCACAGTGTTGAATAACAATGGTGACAGTAGATATCCTTGTCTTGTTCCCAGTCTTAGAGGGAAAGCTTTCAACCTTTCCCCATTGAGTATGATGTTGGCTGTGAGTTTTTCATATATGCCTTTTATCATATTGAGGAATTTTCCTTCAAAGTGTTTTTATCAAGAAAGGAAGCTGATTTTGTTGAATGCCTTTTCTGTATTGATCAAGATGATCATGTGGTTTTTTTCCTTCAATTTGTTCATGTGGTATATTACATTAATTGATTTTCTTATGTTGAACCAGGCTTGCATACCAGGAATAAGTCCCACTGGCCATGGTGTATAAGTCTTTTGATATGCTGTTGGATTCTATTTGCAAGTATTTTGTTGAAAATTTTTGCATCGAAGTTCATTAGAGACATTGGTCTGTAATTTTTGTTTCTTGTAGTGTGCCTTTGGTATTAGAGTGAAGTTGACTTCATAAAATGTGTTGGGTAATTTTAACTCTTCTTGAGGTTTTTTGAAGCATTTAAACAGGATTGGTGTTAATTCTCCTCTGTATGCTGGGTAGAATTCATCTGTGAAGCCATCTGGTCCTGGACTTTTCTTAACTGAGAGATTTTTGATGACTGATTCAATCTCTTTAAATGTGATTGGTTTGTTAAGTTCTTGTAATTTTTGTAGCATCCATGTAGGTTGTGTATTTCTAGGAATTTGTCCATTTCATCTAGGTTGTCCAGTTTGTTAGAATACAGTTTCTCATAATATCCTCTTATGATACTTTTTATTTCTGTGGGGTCAGTCATAACTTCACCGCTTTCATTTCTGATTTATTTGCATCTTCTCTCTTTTTTTCAATTTTATTTATCTTCTCAAAGAATCACCTTTTAGTTTTGTTGACTTTCCCTTTTGTTCTTTTGTTCTCAATTTCATTTAGTTCTGCTCTAATCTTTCTTATTTCTTTCCTTCTGCTTGCTTTGGGAGTGGTTTGCAGTTCTTTTTATAGTTTCTCCAGTTGTTCAGTTAGATCTCTGATTTTAGCTCTTTCTTCTTTTTTAATATAGGTGTTTGGGGCTATAAATTTCCCTCTCAGGACTGCCTTCACTGTATACCATAAGCTTTGGTAAGTTGTGTTCTCATTTTCATTCATCTCAATATGTTTACTAATTTCACTTACAATTTCTTCTTTAACCCACTGATTATTTGAGTGTGTTGTTCAGCCTCTACACATTTATGAATTTACCTCTTTCCTATTATTGATTTCCAGTTTCATTCCATTATGATCTGAGAAGTTGCTTTGTATAATTTCAATATTTTTATATTTATTGAGAGCTGCATTGTGAACCAACATGTGGTCTATCCTGGAGAAGGATGCATGAGCACTTGAGAAGAATGTATAACCCGCTGAATTTATGTGTAACATTCTTTATATGTCTGTTAGGTTTAACTCATTTATCATACTGTTCAAGTTGTTTGTTTCTGTGTTGATCTTCTGTCTAGTTGTTCTATCTAGTGATGTGAGTGGTATGTTACAGTCTCCAATTATTATCGTAGAGATGTCTATTTCTCCCTTCAGGTGTGCCAGAGTTTGCCTTATGTATTTTAGAGCACCATGGTTAGGTGCATAGACATTTATGACTGTTATTCCTTCCTGGTGGATTGTCCCTTTTATTAATATATAATGGCCTTCTGTATCTCTTATAACATTTTTGCATTTAAAGCCTGTTTTGTCTGATATTAATATAGCTCCTACTGTTCTTTTTTAAAGATTTATTTTATTTATTCCCCCCTTCCCCCACTTGTTTGTGTTCACTGTCTGCTCTCTGTGTCCATTCACTGTGCGCGCTCTGTGTCTGTTCGTCTTCTTTTTAGGATGCACCAGGAACTGAACCTAGGACCTCCCATGTAGGAGAGAGGTGCTCAATCTCTTGAGCCATCTCCACTCCCTGCTTTGTTGTGTTTCTCATTGTGTTTCCTCTTTGTGTCTCCTCGTTGCATCATATTGTTGCATCAGCTCATCATGCCAGCCTATCATGCCAGCTTGCTGTCTTGCTTGTCTTCTCCAGGAGGCACCAGTAACCAAACCTGGGACCTCCCATGTGGTAGGTGGGAGCTTAATCACTTGAGCCACATCCACTTCCCCATTTCTACTTTTATTTGGTTACTGTTTGTGTGGAATATCTTTTTCCAACCTTTTGCTTTCAGCTGGTTTGTATCCTTGGGTCTAAGGTAAGTCTTTCGTAAGCAGCATATGGATGGCTCATGTTTTTTTAATCCATTCTGTCAGCTTATATGTTTAGATTGGGGAGTTTAATCCATTCACATTCAATGATATTACTGTAAATGCATTATTTATTTCCACCATTTCATTCTTTAGTTTTCATATGTCACATCTTATTTTGGTCTTTTTACTCTATTAGTTATCCTTTCTGCTATTCTTTCTTCTATACTCTCCTCCAACCCTCTCTCTCCTGTCTTTTTCTTTTAGGCTCTAAGACTTCCTTTAATATTTCTTGCAAAGGTGCATTCTTTTTTAAAAACCCTCTTAATTTCTGTTTGTTTGTGAATAATTTATAGTCACCTTCATATTTGAAGGACAATTTTGCTGGATAAAGAATTTTCCGCTGGCAGTTTTCTCTTTCAGAATCCTAATTGTATCATACCATCATCTTCTTGCCTCCATGGTTTCTGATGAGAAATCTGCACTAAGTCTTATTGGGTATCACTTGTATGTGATAGTTTGCTTCTCCCTTTTTGCTCTCAGAATTTTCTCTTTATCTATGATGTTTGACATTCTGAGTGTCTTGGGGTAGGTCTATTTGGATTTATACCAGTTGGGTCTGCTGTACTTCTTGGACATGTGAATTCATTTCTTTCATGTGAGTTGGGAAATTTTCAGCATTATTTCCTCAAACACTCTTTTCTGTCCCTTTTCCCTTCTTTTCTCCTTCTGAAACTCCCATGACATTTAAGTTGTTGCACTTTGGTTATCATTCAACTCCCTAAGCCCCTGATCAATTTTTTCCATTCTTTTCTCTCTCTGTTTTTTTCTCTCTTCAATTTTAGCTGTTCTGTCTTCTGTATCACTTATTCTTTCTTCTATCATTTCAAGTCTGATGTTGTATGCCTCCAATGTGTTTTTTATTTCACTTGTCATGTCTTTCATTCCCAGGAGCTCTGTTCCTTTTCTATTCAGGTTTTCAAAATCTTCTTTGTGCTCACTCAATGTCTTCTTGATGTCACTTATCTCTTAGCCATCTTGTCTTTCAACTCATTAATTTGATTTTGGAAATTTGTGTGCATCTCATTGATTAGATGTCTCAAATCCTGTGTCTCTTCTGGAGCTTTGATTCATTTCTTTTCTTGGGCCAATTCTTTCATTTTCTTAGTATGGACCATAATTTTTGCTGATGTCTAGGTATCTGATTAGGATGGTGAATTTACTCAGATGCTCAATTTCTCTCTGTTTCATAGGGATTTAGTGGCAGGAGGCTGTGTGTTACTGCTGTTCTTTGATTCTTGCTTCAACCTGTTCTGGGTCTCTAGAGTTGTCTCTGTTAGTTGCTCAAAACTGGGCTCTGGTCCCAGTTATGGGTTGCAGACACACTTCCTAGGGTCTTGTTGAGGGGGGCTGTAAAGGCCAGAAAAAGCCTCTCTTACTTATTTACTTTTAATTTCATCATGTGGACTTCCTGGGTCTGCCAGCAGATGGTGCTCTTTGGCAGCCCTCTCAGTTCAATGCCTGGTCGGGGTGTGTTTGCTGTAATAGGGACTGGATCAATGTGATAGAGGTTCCTTCCTGGAGCCTAAGAGCCTCTTATTTCAAACTTTCTCAGAGGCAGTTCTCTAACCTTTGCTGGCAGCCCTCTCCCTTTTCCTGGGTAGGAAATAATTCCACTCTCCTCTGCATCCTCAACAATCAGTCCCAGTCAGTAGAGGGGGAGATTTGAAGGGTTGGATCTCTTCAGTCCCTTGCCAGCTCCCAAGGCAAACAATGGCACAGCCCCACTCAGCCTGGAAGAGCTTGTGGGACCCAGCAGACCAAATTTGTGGGTCAAACGCTGAGTCAGCCTTAGACTGTGTGTGTCTCTCTCTCCCCTTTCCTGGGAGGTAGATCCCCGGGGACCCTTTGTCTGTAGCCATTGGCCCTCAAGGCCTGAGAATTCAAAAATGTCTTTAGTGTGGAGAGGTTGCCAACAGTAGCAGCTGCCCCTTTTAACACAGTTTTGCCATCACGATCTTTTTCCTTTTTTCCTCTCTCTTCTGGACAGTGCCCAGTCTTCCCCTGGTGTCCTAAACCCTAGAAGATTTATTCTCAGGCTGTTACTGCCTGTCCTGTAGCTATTTTTCTGGGAGAGAAGAGAGTCCCATGTCTTTCTAGTCCGCCATCTTCCCAGAAGTTTTTCAGCTGTTCTATCTAGTCATTACTTCCATATATTAAATGATGTGTTTATACTCCTATTTTTTTAAAAAATTTATCACATTCTGAAACTGTTTTCTTCTTGCTATGGTAGATGAATTAATTCTCTTATACCACTTCTCAGCATCTCCCCACAGTATTGTTCTGTTCTATCTTTAGATAAGTTAATCTTGTGTTTACATGATTAAGACCATGTAAATGCTGTCCATTACACAACAAAGTCATAGATTATGAATACATTTATTAGCAAATGTTTATTTTTCCTTGAGTTTCTAGAAACTTTTGGCAATGTCTTCCTTATAATAATCATCCTGCTTCAATCTTGGCTGGACATTCTGTGTGTTACTCCTGAACTTCCCAAAGTGTGGGGTATGATTTTTAGGTAGTACTGATCAGGGACATAAATGGAAAAGGATTAAAGCCACAGCATTAGGGTATGACTCAGATAGTGAGGAAGCTTCTCAGTTCTCTTTCAATCCTCATGTCCTTCTTCAAAAATGTTATTTTCTAGTAGAGACAATTCAGGTGTTTAGGTAGAAATACTAAATATTATCAACAATAAGGAAATACAATATGGGGTGTGGATGTGGCTCAAGCAGTTGCACACCTGCTTCCCATGTGGGAGGTCCCGGGTTCGGTCCCCAGGGCCTCCTAAAAAACAAGCAAATAATATAATAATTTTAATGATCTGATAAATATAATAAAAATAAAGGGTATATTATTTTATGATAAGAAATGTTATTTTCTGAGTCTTGATCCCTCCCAAGGATCTTCAGGGCCCAGAGACTACCTCCTGCAGCTTCCTCCACCTATGTTGTCAGTTATCACTCTGCTCATTCTATCTCCCAAAAATGTGCTGAACACCAGCCCAATGTTTTATTTACTCATTCAATAAATATTTTTTTAGTTCCTACAACATTCTATTGGGGGAAAAACAGACAATAACAAAGAAGTAAATTATATAGCATGTTATAAATGATAAATCCCATGGAGAAAAACATAAAAAGAAATGTTGGGTAGGGTAAGGAAGATTAGTAGTACAGAGTGGTTAGGATAGCCTTCACTGAGAGACGGGATTTGTGTAACGACAGAGGAAAGGAGGAATTTTGTCCTGTGGATGGCTGGAGGAAGAGCATTTCAGGCAGACGGGACAGCAATTGCAATGGCCCTAAAACAGGAATGTGACCTTTCCCATTCTATATATTGTGGGTTTATGCTCTAAAAAAAGTTATTTATTCTCATTTTAATGGGGTAAAATTTCCTGGGCCTGGAGGTACAGGAGTTAAACATAAGAGGTCAATGTGTCACCATGAGCCTTGAACCTGATTCTTATTTCTAGGTCTTTGAAACAACATTGTGAGCAAGTGGTATCTTTACATTTTTCCCTTCTTCTGAGAACCTACGAGCATTTTGTACCTTTTTTTTTCTTTTGAATTTTTAGAGATCCTCTTTCCTTCATAAATGAAGAAAATTAAGAACTAAAAATAATATGACTCACTCAGGGGGTAAATGATGTAATGACAGAAAGCATAACTTTATTTGCCTTATCTAAACAATATTGCTTTTCTCTCTCCTTCATCTTATTACCATTAAAATTTGAAACATAAAATATACATAGGGTGTTGAAGAAGAAATGGCATTTTATTTTTACTCACTGAGTTTTTCAAAAAACATACATTTATTTAGCAAACATTTATTGAGCATCTATGTGTCAGGCAGTGATTTAGGCTCTGGGGATACACTGGTGAAAATGATAGACATGTGTCTATTCTCATAAACTTGAATTTTAATGGAACCTGGCAGACAACGAACAGACAAGTTAATAAAATCATCAAGGAGCATTATACACCTTGATAAATAGTTTGAACTTTATTCTAAGTGGACGGGAGCACACTGGAGAGGTATTGGTTAGAATTAATATTGGCTGCATATAACAAAAACCCAGCTAGTGCGAGTGGCTTAAACATACTTATCATTAAAGTTTTAAAATTCATTTCTTTCACATGTAAAAATGTTTGTCTCATTACTGGAACTAGTATGGAGGTATCATGATCATCAGGGACCATGGTCCAAAATGGATGCTGGAGCTCTAACCATCGTATTCACATTTCATGTAGGAGAAAAGAAATAAAAATAAATAAAAGGGATGACCCCTCCTTTTAGAGAAGTTTTCTACAAGCCCTACCCACCTACCCAATACTTGATCTTATATCCCACTGATCAGAACTTAGTCACATAGCCATATCCAGTTGCAATGGAGGCTGGAAAAATGTAGCTTTTTATTAATAGCTTGATGAATGGTTGCTTTGAGTAAAATTGAGTTCTCTTAGTAAGGAGAAGGGAGATAGTGGAAGTTGGGATGGAAAACCAGCAGTTTCTGCCACAGAGACCTGAATTATATTTTTAAAAAGTCACTGTCTTCTCTGTTGAAAACAGATCAAAGTAGATAAGAGTAGAAAGGAGATCAGTTTATTGTGCTTAGATAAAAGTTTGGTGATGGACTAGGGTATTGCTGTAGTGAAGAGGGACAGAAGAAGATGGATTCAGGATATATTTTGAAGTAGAGTCAATGGGTCTTTCTGATGTGTTGAAAGGGTACAGGGGTGAGGCAAAGAAAAGAATCAAGGATATTGCACAGGTTTTTTGCCTTGAGAAATGGATATATAATGGTGATATTTGCTGAGATAGGGAAGAGATTTATGGAGATGGAGAGAGTCAAATTTTCTGTTTGGTTCATGAGATGCCTATTAGGCATCCAAGTGACAGTTGCCAAGGAGGCAGTTAGATATATGGGTCTGTAGTTAAGAGTATATGTCAGAACGTAGAGCTATAAAAAATTCAAATTATTTGGCATATGGATGGAATTTAAAGTCATGGACAGATGAAATTACCTAGGGTTAAATTGTGGGTAGAGAAGGGAATCCAGAACCAGACTAAGGTTCACCAACATTCAAAATGTTGGTAGAGGAACAGGAGCCAGCCAAGGGAGCAGCCAGTGAGAGGGGAAACCAGGGGAACGGGTGTTACAGAAACCTATGAAAGGAGGGAGGGGCCGGCTGTATTAAATGCTGCCGAGAGGTGTAATAAGATGAGGACAAAGATGTAACTTTTGGATTTATCAACATGGTGGCCATGTCGAAAAGAACAGTTTTAGAGGAAGGGGAGGGGGCGTAAAGAGAGGCACAACTGAATATATTCAGCTTCTAGTCACTAGGGATCCACTAGATGGCAGTCTAGGAGGAAAGGTTGACAAAGTAATCCCAACAGGATGAGGTCTACGATAGAGGTCTGCACAGGGGTTGTTGGCCACACAGAAGTTAGGCACTAATTCTGTGAGGGTAAGGCCACAGAAGGCTTTCAGAAGAAGGTAATAACTAGATTACTAGATACTTAAAATGTATTTTTATAAGTTAAAAGATGTATGGAATAACACATTACCCTTGGAGCCAGGAGACCAGGGTTCTAGTCCTGCTGTCAATAACAGATATATGCACTGAGACAAGTCCCTTCCCCTCTCTAGGATTATTCCTTCTCCCTGAATAAAGAGGAGGCTGGATAAGAGAATCCTCATTTGTTTTCTATTCTAAGTTTATTATGTAATTTTGTAACCTATTTAAATCTAATTAGAATAGACTAACTCTTAAAGATTTTTTAATTCAATGTTCTCTGCCCTTTAGTTAGCCCTTGGGGTATTTTACTTAAATATCTGTATTTCCCCACTAGGAACGGATGTCACTTTCATCAGGAGGATTAAATTGTAGTTTTAGTTATTGCACAGTGAATTAGTTAGGATAACGTTATCAACTATAACAAACTTCAGCATTTCAGTGACTTAATACAATAGAATGATAGTTTACTTCCTGCTGATATAATAATCCAATGAGAGTTTTGACAAATGGCCTTGCACACAGTAAGACAGGGACCCAGGCTCCTTCCCTTTTATTGTTCTGCTGTCCCCAGGGCCTCCAAGTCCTTTGCTTTCCTATCAAAGGAGAAGGTGGAGAAGGCACCTAAGTACTTTAGCCCAGAGATGACTTATATCCTTTCTGATCTCATTTCATTCATTATGAGAATGAATCATATAGCTTCACCTAAGATGCATGAGATGGGGCTGGGAAATACAATTCCTGACTATGCAGCAACTTTATACCGTGAAAAGGAAACAAGAGTTTTTGGTGGATGCCAGACGTCTCTGCCACATAAAGCATTTCAGTGACCCATATGACTCATTTGTTTATTTTTCTAGCTGCAGAAGAGAAAATCTTTTCCAAAGCAGGGACTCATAAGAAATCCGTGATGTATCCTGATTTTCTCAGGTACAGGAATTTATCATTGTTTGGTAATCTAAGTATCTTTTTTAAAAAATATATTTTTTAAAAAAAGGAAAAACAAAACAAAACAAAAACAACAGGTCTTATATTGACAAACAATAAACTGTGATATATGAAAAAAACACATAAATAATTGTCACTAAATTCAGAACTGTTAGAATCATTTGTTAGTCAATACCTACCTTTGGCCTCATAGGTACAGGTGGGGAAGTATGGTGGGGTATGCATGGTTTTGGTCAGTATATCTACATTAGATTTTATTATCTTACTATTTATTAGTTTTCAAAGATGTTTTCAAATCAAAAGCTATAAAAGTTATTATTCCTATTTTTTTCGGCATTTGGACAGTTCTGCAGAAATAAGAGACAAGATCTTGGGTTTCTTTGACATTGTTATAACAAAGATGAGAACATCTGAGGAGGACATCATCCCTCTGGAATCTTGCCAGTGTGAGGAGATCCTAGAGATTGTCATCTTGCCTCTGGCCCAACATTTTATGGCTTTGGGGGAAAAAAACAAAGCTTTATATTACTTTCTAGAAATTGCATCTGCTTATCTCTTGTTGGGTGATAACTATATGGTAAGTGGTCTTTACCTGGATCTCCTCCACCCTTGAGACAACTTATAGATCACAGGACCAGAAAGGACTCTAAGGAGGCTCTAGTGTGCTTTTTAATTACCTCATTTTTAAAAATTTCTGCCAGTATCCCATCCCTTTCAAAATTAAACTACCCAAAAGTTAAATGACCTAAGATTGAGAAAAGAGAGTTGGAACAAATTGCAACTAGCATTATGCATCATCTAAAATATTGCCACCTTTGGAAACTTGCCATGACTTGTCTACCTGTATTGGGGACAGGAGTCAGATCTCATTTCCAAAATGATATAGGGAAGGCTTTTGGGTATCAGTGCTTCAGTTTCAGCATAAAGCCTTCCTCAGTAATGTCCCATTGGCATTTGCTCTGTCTTCACAAAATACCTGTAGGCCTTTAGTTGAGTAAAAAACTGGCTTTAATCTTGTGATCTCCACATAGACTCTCCCACTTTAGTCTTCATGCAATTTGTGCTAGCTCAACACATATAACTTTAAACCACCAAAGTACTAGTGAATGTTCCTCCAGGATAATTATTTGTAAGTTAGGTTCTAGGTTAATATGCCCCAGTGTGTGTTCATGGAACTTTAGAAATGTGGGGAGTTAAAGCACATAATGAAATAAAAATAATTCATGTCAAATAAGTTGGGATGCACTGTGCTGAAAAAAGCAGATCTTTCCAGGCTTTCGATATGCTAAGATACAAATAAATCTGTCTAGTGATATCTTACAAGGTTGAAGATGAGGTGAGACTTGCTCAGGGCCTTCCCTTCCTCTTCCCCCTCCAAAAGGTGGTCCTCGCAGGGGAAATGAGGGTGGTCCATAACTCCTCATGCCTTCTCATAGATGTAGGGATGCAGTCATGGCAGTCATGGGTGTATTGTTGGAAATAAGGAAGTTAGGAATGGAATTACTCAAAGGAGAAAATTACCCTGGTGAAAACTTCAGGTAAGGCAGCATATGTGACAACATGAGAAAAGGTGGAGATTTCTAGATTCATCCTCTAGCATGAGTGATCTAGCAAACAGAAGTGGACATAAAAATGGCCAGTATCTTCAATGGGAGCCTTACCCACCCAGTTTCTGTCTAGAGTTTGGAAGCTCATTCTAACAGATGGAGCTCGGGTTGAAGGTGGAGACAGTGGCTAGAGTGGCTTCTGCTTCTGCTTGCTTTAGTGACATTAGCATCAGGGGCAATTCCCCCTCTGTGGTCCAGATCCCTGCTGAGCCAATGCTTTCTACCCATTGTACTGTTGCAGGCATATGTGTATTTGAATGAGGGAGAAAGGTTGCTGAAAACTCTCAAGAATGAAAAATCTTGGAGTCAGACTTTTGAGTCTGCCGCCTTTTATAGCCTCAAAGGTCAGGTAAGAAACCATTAGACATGAATTAATCTGCTATTCACTATTCCTCATACAGAAGAACTGAAAATCATCCCTATACTTTCTATATCTTCATCCCATCTCCTGCCAGATTCCAAGACTCCAAGGCTCCAAGCCCCAGGACTCAAACCTTTCACCATCACTTGCCAGCAACAAGATCTCCCCATACCCCCAGTTGACATCTTTATGAAATGTTTTTCTAACAACCTCTAAAAATGGATGTGACTAAATAACATTTTCTTGAGATAAAGGATACACAATTAAGATACTAAATCCTGGTCCTTCAACCATCCCTCCATGCCTATATCTAATAGACCTCTACTATAATGCCAGGCACAGGGGCATACAAAGGTTAAAACAGAAAAGACATGCCCTCAAGGTGTTTCTGGTTGAGTAAGGAAGCCTGCCATGATGATTAACACACAGTCTTTACCCTGGTGGCCTTCACATGTTGCTGGAAAGCAAGTAAGAAACCACTGTGCTAAATGTTATAGCAGAGGCATGCACAAATTATTTTAACAGCAAAATAACCTCTTTGGGGTGAAAGAATGGGTAGGAGGGAAGAGGAGTTTATGGAGGCTTCATGGAGGAACTGACAGAAAACTGGAAATGGAAGAATTTGTGGTCATTTTCCAGAGAGAGAAGGACATTCCATGTAGAGGGAATAGCATTTAAAAAGCCATATGGGGAGTGAATGTAGCTCAAGTGGTTGAGCACCTGCTTCCCATGTACAAGGTCCTGGGTTCAATCCCCAGTACCTCCTAAAAATTTTTTTTTTAAAAATCCATAGACATGAAAGCTGGGTCTGTCCAGACAAGGAACCATTGTGTATGGATAGGAGGGGTGGGTTTGTGATGGCAAATAACAAAAGAGCCATTTGTGAACCACTGGAGAATTTGTATGCAACAGAGAGTCCTCATGGTTTTTATATAGGATCACATGATGATATTTGTCCTTGAGAAAGAAAGGTAGCGTTGGTAGCAGTGAGAAGAATGGAGATAGAGATTGGTGAGGAGGCTAATGTGATAATAGCAGCATTGAGACACAAGTAGGGCCTGGAGTGAGGCCTTGGATGGAGAGAAGACGACAGAGATGACAGACATTTGGAAGGCAGAGTACCCAGCACTTGATCTCCCAGGGGATGAGGGTGAAGACAAGGGAAGACTTAGGACTGGTTTTGAGATTTTTTTTCTGAGGATTCTCCATGGATGGTGAGGAATTAAAAAGGAAAAGCAATTTGGGGAGGAAGGTAATAAGTTTACTTTGGAGATTGGATAGAGAATGTGCTGCCTCTGCAACTCATGGGAGAAATCCTTCTGGCTTTTCTGAGGGGCAGCAAAGGCCCCGAGGTCTTTCATGCTATTTGTACATGTCCCATTGTATTGCCAAAATATAATCTGGCCTCTAGCTTCCCAGTGCCCTAGCTAGAAAGCTGCCCTTGCCTTCACACCCTAATTTCTAGCCAGGTCTCTGTAAAGAGGAGGCACCCACAAAGCCCTTGCCAAAAGAAAGGGCTTTCCCTTCTTTCATGTCTTCCCTGGATCCCTGCCCTGAGCAAATAACACGGCAACCCTATGAGGTAGCATGGAAAGTTTGTCCAGTTCTGCTTTTGTGAGGAAATAATATTATTTATGAAAGTTTACCCATCGTTAAACTGGCACAAAGCAAAATTGCAAGAGAGATGCTTCCCTGGTTTTCTCAGTTGTCTGTCTTTCTCTGTCACTCTGCCTCTAATGTCTACAATTACCACTTATCCCCCAAGAGATTTGTGTGGGGTTGGGAGGAGGAATCAAAAGTCTGATTTAAGGGAAGCAGATGTAGCTCAAGCAATTGGGCTCCCATCTACCATATAGGAGGTCCAGAAATAAATAAATAAATCTTAAAAAAAAAAAAAAAAAGTCTGATTTAAAGGAATGAGGCAACTTTTATAATGAAAATTTCAGACCTTGGTGAAAAGTTGGGGGAATCGTTTAGACATGAGGAGGAGGATGTTCTTCCTAGTCTCTGGCATCACAGCCTTACAGACCATGTGGAAGGGTGGCCCTGTCAGTTGGGACAGGCATAGAATAGTCTGCAAGTCCATTGCCAGGTGTGAGGAGCTTGTCCCTTACACCAGTAATTCTCAAACTTGAACATGCCTAAGACTCATTTTAGGCATGTTCTCCAGATTCTTCCCACAGTGTTCCAGCTTTGTAAGTCTGGCATGGAGCCTAAGAGTCTGCATTTTTCACAATCATCTAAGGTACTTAGAACACAGGTAGACAGTGGTTCACTTTGAGAAACCTTTAAAAAGGAAGAACAGGCCTCCTCACTAAATTTTGTTCCTCGGTCAGAAATTGCTTTAAAACTTTTCAAAAACATGTGTTTACCAACTAAACCCAGAATCACTGCTTTGCCTCTTTACCCTCTTCTTCCATCTCCCCATAGGTCTGTTTCAACATGGGCCAAATGGTACTTGCCAAGAAAATGCTGAGGAAGGCACTGAAGCTCCTTAACCGAATCTTTCCTTACAACATAATTTCCCTGTTTCTCAAGACCCATGTTGAGAAAAATAGAAAGTTTCATTCTGTGAATCAGCAGGCCCAAGGGAGCTCACCTCCAGGGTAAGGGACCCAGTTGGGGAGAACTACACTCCTACACAGAACGCCCACAATCAGCCCCCAAAGCCCTGCTTAGCTCTGACTTGTCACTGGTGGGGGATGGGGACGAGTACGGGAGAGGCTCCCAGGCTAGGGCTGGGTTGCCCCAGGGCCCCTCACAGGCAGCTTTTACCACAGGGAGCTCAGATGACAAAAGCATAAGGGATCCCTTTGCAAGGTGAGCTCCAGTCTCCCTCGGTCCTCACCTCCCCCACTGAACCCTCTGGCCATCCATGTTGCAATTGGATCCTAATACCACCACGCCAGGAGTCTCAGTCCCAGCTCTCTTCCATGTAGTGCTAAGGTGCTGGGCATTGTCTCTGCCCCTAAAGAAAAACAGCAGGACCTGAACACATCTGCTAAAGGATAAAACTGCGCATCTATCTAGGTGTCTCAATAGGGATGTGGGAGTAATTCAACTGTCAAAATTTTATTAAGATTTGTGGATTTCAATGTATGCAAATTTTAGCTATAAAAGAACCATAAAAAATAACGGGGTGGGAGACAGAGTGGTTGGGGGTGGGGGAGTAAATGAAATAAGAATGTTGATAGTTGGAAGGGTAAATGAAATAAGAGTATTAGTTGTAGAAGCTGGGTGTTGGATGCATGAGGGTTCATTATGTTCTTTGGTTTACTGTCTATATGTTTACAATTTTCCATAATAAAAAATTTAAAATTATTCCTCCTATCTAGTAATTCATACCAAGGGAGATGCCACCTACTTGGGGATCTAGAACTGACAGGGGACATCTCTTCTATCTTGGGAAAGGCCAGTAGCAATATTCCTATAGGTTCTGCCTGAGATATAAACATCTATTCCTATGAGCAATGAGCTGCAACTCTTTTGCAACCCCACCAAAAATTGCCTTCTCCAGCATCTCCCCAAATATTTCCTTAAATGGGGGGCGGTGGGGGGGCGGGGATCCTGGGATGGAAATGGGGTAGAGCTGAGCTTTTTTGCAGATTGAAGGAAGGTCCCTGGGAATACGTGCCGGCTGTCTCAGGAGACCCCAGGAGAGAAGAAGTAGGGAGAAGTTTAGCAGAGATCTCATTGAAAAGTTATGGTTTACATATAAGTTTGCCAGATAAAATACAGGACACCTCATTCACCTCAAATTTCAGACAAACACTGAGTAATTTTTTTTTTTAGCATACCTAGGTCTCATGCAATATTTACTACAGTCCATACTAAAAAAGTCTTCATTGTTTTGAAATTTAAAATCACGTGGGCATCCTGTGTTTTCATTCACTAAATCTGATAATCCTGTTTACAACCACATTTTATAAAAGGAGCAAGAAGAACTTGCACAAAGGAGAAAGGGGGAAAAGTGTTGAAGAGGAAGAAACTGGGGCTGTTGGCTTAAAACAACACCAATCAAAAGGCTCTTATCTCAAAATTGAGGATAATAAGAAACAATATTTAATGTCAGAATTTCTATGGCCATCATGAATACTCTCCTACATTTAAAGAAATTTTACCCTGTCCGTGTTTCCTTAAAGCCTGTTTTAAAAATCCACCACAACAGAATCAATATTATCAATGTCTAAATTGAAAGTACTTGGAATCCTTCCTTAGCATCTTTTATTTGGTTTTCTTGGTTTGTTAAATTACTAATAGTGCAGCTGTGATGTTTAGGCTCATTTTAACAGACATATAGAGGAGTTTTGGCTCTATTACCAATTAAATAGACTTTTGAGGTTGGGCCTGAGAACCCAAACCTTCCTTGTGGAAGGTCCACTGTTCTCTCCCTGAATACCTTAAGCACGAGATGTTCACCTCCTGCAACACTGAATTCCATTGTTGGAATGGAATTGTTAAAAAATGCTCATTTCCTTTGTTGAACTGAGACCTACTTCCTATTAGCAATGTGCAATGGAGGAAATAACACACTGGACATGGCTGAGCTGGAGTAGGCCTGACATGAGCAGTCAGAGTTTGAATCCTGGATCCACCACATTCTTACTGTGTGACTTTGAGTTAATTACTTAACCCATCTGAGTCTCACCTTCTCCATCTGTAAAATGGGGTTGATGATTCCATTCTTAAAGATTTTTCCTCAGAATCAAAGGTGATGAATGATATAAATGTACTTTCTAAATAGCTTCCATTTAAAGAGCAATTTCCTACCCCATGAGACATGTGCTTTATATAAATTATCTGAATTAATCATCACAAAGTAGGATTATTGCCCCATTTTACAATGAAGAAAATGTGCTTCATAAAAATTAATATGTTTGTTAGTCAGTGATGGAGGCCGACTTGACTTCTAAGCCCATGATGAGAACATGATGCACTTGAGTTCCAATAAAGCATTATGATGACTACTTTCTTT
This sequence comes from Chaetophractus vellerosus, assembly GCA_004027955.1. Taxonomy (NCBI): domain Eukaryota; kingdom Metazoa; phylum Chordata; class Mammalia; order Cingulata; family Chlamyphoridae; genus Chaetophractus; species Chaetophractus vellerosus. The sequence goes on along the minus strand of PVKH010000881.1, from coordinate 10,057 downwards.
CTATGTTCCATTTCTGTTTACTTTATCTAACAGGAAGAAGAGGTTGGCACAACTTTACCGACAAACTGCCTGCTTCTCCTTACTATGGCGGATCTATAGCTTAAATTATTTTTTTCACTACAAGTATTATAGTGACCTGGCAGCTATAATGGAAGTGAATACTGCACTAGAAACTCAAGATGATTTCCAGGTACCTTATTTTTGTAGCCACTTTTACATTTCTGAACCTCATTTGGAGAGAAAAGCCTACTGAAAGTCAATCAGGAGTCAAAGCCATGAGGATATAATGAAAGCCTTCCTGGCTGGATTGTTTTTCCTAAGCCAGCAGCTCTCAAATATCTTGGTCTCAGGAATACTTTACACTCTTAAAAATTGGATGTCAGCAAGATGACAGTGCATTAGTCAGCCAAAGGGGTGCTGATGCAAAGTACCAGAAATCTGTTGGCTTTTATAAAGGGTATTTATTTGGGGTAAAAGCTTACAGTTACAAGGCCCTAAAAAGTCCAACTCAAGGTTACTTCCATAGCAAACTCTGTTGCCACATGTTGAAGCAAGATGGGGGGCATCGTCTGTGAGGGTTCAGCCTACCTCTTCCTCTTAAAGCTCCATGGGTCCAGATTCTTCTGATCTTAGCTATAGGCTGGCATAAGGCTTGTCTCTCTTCCTGAGGCTTATTTCCAGGCTCAGCTTCCCTGTTTCTGGTCTCTTCACAAGGTCAGCTGTAAACTATCAGGCTCATCTCTCTTTCCAGGGCTGCAGGATCCTCCGTGTATCTACTTCTGTGTGATAGTCTGTTTTATCAACCCAATCTTGCATGCCCTAGTGATGTAGTAGAATCAAAGCCTTAATCTTACCATAATTTAATCAAAGACATCTCAGCAGAATCTAATACAATCAAAGAGTATCACACCCAGAGGAACACACCAGTTTACAAACTTAATATCTCCTTTTTGGAATTCATAAATAATATCAAACTGACACACACAGTGAGAAGCTCCAGGGTTCTACCACCCTGCTCCCCCCCCCCCAAAAAAAAAAAAACAAACATTGAGAAAACAGCAGAAACTGGCAGAACTAACTTTTAAAGAGCTCTAGAAAACTGTTCAAGGGTTCCAGTAACTGGATACGTGCTGAATCAAGGAAAAGGGCAACTGAAAAATGGTAGGAAAACCTTGTGGTGTCTTCACAGGCCCTTGCCCCACTCCCTCCTTCCCTGGATCAGTGTTGCACCAGCCAGCACTTCTAGTGCAGGTTCTTGGTTTTCTAAGGAGCAGAATAACCCTTATGCTCATATTGGGGTGCAAGTATGTCTGTACCAATCTGTTGGTGGCACTCTGGAGGACTGATCCAGGACACTTGTCTCTGTCTCTCCAGTCCCAGAACTGACTATGGATATAGAAGTGGTTGGCAGGGTCACTAAAATCCATAAGAAAATAATCAAACCACAGCTGCCTGGGGCAAATAATTACTAGTGACCTGACTAGAAGAAAAGGTTGTGAATTTCCTCGGGGAAGAGGGACACATTAGGAGTATCCTTGTAGACAGGAAAATTGATAAAGTCATATGTATATACCCAGGATAAGATGCATACACAGAAAAGCCCGGAGAAGACCTTATGTCTTTGCCTCAGGCTGTGTTTTAGGCTCACTGATAGGATTGCTAAGCACTGAAGAAGAGCACCAGCATAGAACCAATCTGAAAAGACTGGGAAAAGTGTTTCCTTTTTTTCCCTTCCTTCCTACCTTCTTTTCTTCCTTCCTTGTTGGCATCTGGCCTTAAGAAAATCTCTGTCATAACACTAGCTGAATACAGGTTTAAGGAACAGAGACTTCAGTAACTACATACATAAATGGATACAGCTTTTGCATAAATAGTTTGAAAAAAAGCACTAAACAAATAGACTACTAAGACTTCAACAATAAGAAGGAAAAAATAATAAACCCTGGAGAAGGGGGAGAATCTGACTTACAGAGTTAGCCGATTAAAATATTTAAATGCCCAAATTTCAACAAAAAAAAATCACAAAGCACACAAAGAAACAGGAAAAGTATGGCACATTTAAAGGAACAAAATAAAGCAAGAGAAACCATCGAAGAGGATTACTAGACATTGGACATGCCAGACAAAGGCATTAAGAAAAAAAAAAAAAACCTGTATTAAATAGACTCAAAAAACTAAAGGAAAGCATGAACAAAGAACTAAAGAAATCAGGAAAACAATATATGAACAAAATGAGAATTTCAACAAAGAGAACTTATTTTAAAAAGAGAAGCAAACAAATACTGGAGGTGACAAGCACAACTGAAGTAAAAAATTCCCTAGAAGGGTTTAGCAGCAGCTGAGAGCTGGCAGAAGAAAGAATCAGAAAACCTAAAGATAGAACAATTGAAATTATCCAGTCTAAGGAGCAGAAAGAAAAAGAATGAAGAAAAGTGAACAGTGCCTAAGAAACCTGTGGGACACTATCAAGCACACCAGTATATGCATAATGGGAGTTCCAGGGGGAGAAGAAAGAGAAAAGGGCAGAAAGAATATTTGAAGAAATAATGACTGAAAACTTCCCAAATTTAACAAAATGAATACACATGTCCAAGACACTCAATAAACTCTAATTTAGGATAAACTTAAAGAGATCTACACTATGACACATTATAATCAAACTGTGAAATGCCAAAGACAGAGAACATTGAAAGCTGCAAGAGAGAAACAATGTGTCATATACAAGAGAACCTCAATAAGATTGAAAAAAAGTGCCTATTTCTCATCAGAAACCACAGAGGCAAGAAAGCAGTGAGGTGACATATTTAAAGTGCTGAAAGAAAAAATGATGCTAACCAAGAAATTTTATATCCTGCAAAACTGTCTTTCAAAAATGATGGGGAGATTAAGACATTCCTAGATAAACAAAAGCTGAGGGAGTTCATCATCACTAGACCAGCCCTATAAGAAATTCTAAAGGGAGTTCTTCAGGTTGAAAGGAAAGGACACTAGACAGTAGCTTGAATTTGGGTGACAAAATAAAGGCCTCTAGTAAAGGTAGCAATGTTGGTAAATATAAATGCCAGTACTTTTGTATTTTTATATTGTATCTCCACTTTTTACTTCTTGCTTGATCTAAAACACAAATGCATAAGAAGCAATTATAAATCTATGATGTTGGACACAAAGTTTAATAAAGGTATAATTTGTGACAAGAAAAACATAGAGTGAGGAAAACAGGATATAGGAACATATAAGTTAAGATATAAATTTGGGTATGTTAATGAGGTTAAGTTGGTATCAAATCAAAAAGTAGATTGTTATAGATGTAGGATATTAAAATATTTGGGGTGATGAAAACTTTTGGTAATAGAAAATAAAGTTTTGATGACAGTAGCACAATTTTGTGAATGCAGTTATCACTGAATTGTACACATGAAACTGATTAAAATGGAAAATTTTGTTTTGTATACGTTACCACAATAAAAATGAAAAAAATTAAGGATCCCAAAGAGCATATTCTCATATAAGAAACTAAAACTGAAAAAGTTTAAAGCCATTTATTTAAATTAAGAAGCCCATTTCATGCAGCATTTAATTTTTCCTTTGCCCAATAATTCCCTTTCCTCCACCACTATTTCTGGCTATGTTTCCCTTCTGGTAATATCTGAAGCATGTCCCAAACCAGGAATCAAGGAATTCCTGTGTTAACCCCAGGGACCTGCCTTTAACACAGAATTTGTAGGCTGATTATTTTGTGTGATTTGAAGAATTTAAGGAAAAAAATCCTCTTCTCCAAAATGCCTCCCCACCCAATTCTGCCCCCATCACCTAACACTTCTACCTTTAGAGACTCTGTGTTTCTCTTGTTTGTATTTTTCAAAGCATTTACGTGTAGTCTTTTTCACAATAAACTAATTCTTTAAAAGGAACTATTTTCTCCCCACCCTTCTGTAAGCATTTATATTTGGATACAACTTTAATCATCATTTTAAAGAGTTGTTTAAAGAGTAAATAACTTCTCTCAAATCTGCAAATTAGGCTTAGAACAAGTCTCTCATTTTTTAAAAAGCAAACAAAACTTTTTTTTTCGTTAAATTACGCAAGTAATATGGGAGCAGGTATAGCTCAGTGATTGAGCCCCTGCTTCGTATGTATGAGGTCCTGGGTTCAATCCCTGGTACCTCCTAAAAATAAATAAATAGAACTTCTTTAAAAATAAAGCTTATTATTTTTTAAAAAAGGTAATATATGTCATAATAACAAATTACAACATGACAGAACTGCATAAAGTAGAAAGTCAAGTCCCTCCTTTCCCCCATCCATAGCCAACAAATAGGTAGATACTGTTTGCACTTTAGGGTGCATCATTTCAGGCTTTTTGCTAGGCAATCATATATCTGTATATATAAGCTATTGCTTTTATTTTTCATAAAAATTAAAATTCTTATATTTTGCCTGAGGACTCTGAGGGAAAGAGGGGTCAGTGAGCTTATCCTGAGTTAACCAGTAAATGGGTGGCAGAAACCCAGTTTGATTTTTTATCTAAACCTGTGGCTTTGGCATAATGACCCACTCATTCTCAAGCTTAATGAACAAATGTATACTGGCAGACACTGGTTAATGTCCCCGGGCTTTCTGTTTTGGATTCCACCTCAGTTTGCTCCTCCAATCTGCCATTTCAGATCATTAAGGCCTACCTAGACTATTCACTGTATCACCAGCTGGCCGGCTACGAGGGCATGTGGTTCAAGTACGAAGTTATGGCCATGGAGCAGATCTTCAACCTCCCACTGAAAGGCCAGGGCATTGAAATCGTGGCATACGTGGCTGATACACTGGGCAATATCAAGTTTATAATGGGTCATTTGGACTTGGCCATTGATTTAGGTAAGGGCTGGCTGGGCAGAAAGGGACATGAAGATACAAGTCTTGCCCAGAAATACACTGGAATTGTTTTTTTCCCAGGCTCTCGAGCCCACAAGATGTGGGCACTGCTCCGGAATCCCAACAAACACTATGCAGTCCTCTGCAGACTTTGTAAAGCTCTCTTCTTGAAAAGCAGGTATTTGTGGCAAAGCATTTTCCAAAATTAGGGGGAGGAAGCCAGAATGAATGTTCTAGGCTGACTTTACTCTGGCCATGGTATGGGGAAGGTTAATCTTAAGATGACATAACTGATATTAAGCATCCTGTACCTTTGGATACCACTGCTTTTTTAACGGAATTCTTTCACATGCGTCATCTCCAATTTGGCTACTCTTTAGAGAATGCAAAGTGACCGTGCCCATCAGGCCATGACTGCAGGGGAGCCAGGCAGTTGCCCACCACTGTGGGAATCAGGCCTCCCCCACTGCTCGGTGGAGGGAAGGGGGAAAGTCTCACAAGGAGGCAAATGTCCAGGAATTGAGCAACCAGGTCTAGTGGCTCGGGTCAACTTGACCTGACTGTGGTCACCCTGCTATAGAGGACCTGTGAAAGAACAGTTTAAACAAAGAGCCAAGTTGAGATTTAGGTTGGGGTGGCTTTGAAGTCCACTTAAGGGCTGGATTTGGTCCTAAATTACTGGAAAAGTCCAAGACTAGATCAGAACTGAATTTCATCCTCTCCTCCCCCATCCCTTTAATGCTCTCCCTCATTTATACTCTTGTTTGGGTCCTGGGAGAGAGGTCATTTCCTCAGGTCCTAAGAGAGTGGTATCACTTGTCAGTGTCCCCATCCCCAAAGGGCTCTGCAGGACATTGTGCTGAAGCCAGGTTCTAGGGAGAGCCTTGGATGAGAACCCCTTTTGTCTGCTATCTGTTCAGCTGCCACTCCTTCACCCCCTGGAACTTTGGAGCCAGAACCTCTTGACTTTTTCACTGAGATGAACATGAGAATCCCACCTCCTTTTAATTCCTCCACCTTTTCCTTTCCATAGTCACAAACAATTGATCCAGGTGCTTGGGTGGCTGTGGGATCTTTCTGTAACAGAAGATCACATCTTCAGCAAGGCGTATTTCTATTTTGTCTGCTTGGACACCATGCTTTATTTGGGTAAGCTTGGCTTTGGAATCTAAAAGAAATTGGGGCTACGGCACCTGTGCTGGTATGGTGTTGGGGCCGCCAGGACTGGGGTTTCTAACCTGGAGAACTTAAAGCACAGGGAGGGGCAGAGCCTTTTCTTCTGAGCTGAGGAGCCATCTAGGAAGTGGGGACAATTGTAAAGGAGCAGCGAGGAGGAGAATTAAGTCTGGAGGAACCTGTTGAGCATAAACTTTCATTTAAGTAGATCAATTTGCACATAAATGATAGTGACTGACAATGTCTTACTAGGTGTCTTTTTAATTTTTAGCAGGATATACATAGAGATTTCATGCTTTCGAATGAAGGATTGGATTTCTCATGGCTAGAGTTCCAGGCACTGGTGGCTGGGGTAAAGGTGATTTGGAAAACCAGTTCTTTCCTGGGAACCTTCAAGTTACACTAAGTAGGCAGCCTCAATTTCCCTTGGTGTGCACATTAAACCAGAGGGGCCAACCTGGACTTTTTCCCTCACCCATGATTTTGAAAGGGGATGCGGATATTGCTGCCAAGAAGAGGAGGAAGGTCGGAAAATGAGGGGGAATGATTGGGAAGATGGAGAAGCCACAGGTTGTGCTAAGAACCACTCCTAGGGACTGGACCAGGAAGGGTTGATTTTAACCCCACCCCTACGTGGGATATGCTATGGAAATTGTATCATAGATACATAAAATTCCACAGAAGCCGGGGCCCAGAAAAAACAGGACAGTGAAGTCACGTGGTTATTGTGTCCCAAGGGACCCTCTGTGTTCATAAAGTCATCAGAGAGTAAGGCCGCTCCTCACAGAGGGAAATTCTGCTGGAGCTACTAGGCCAGAAAGGTGGCCACTGCCCACCCACCTGCTATGCTCTCCTGTTTCTGTCTTTTTTAGGTTTTTATTATAGGACATTTGAAGACTGTTTGGACTTCATATGCCAAAATGATGACAACAGAATTCTCAAGTTCCAAAGTGGCATCTTGCTGGGACTTTATTCGTCTATAGCAATCTGGTAACAACTTACTGCATATCACTAAATTCCCAAAGTGATAATGTTGAGTCCTGAAAAAGGGTTCTATGAATTTCTTTTAAAAGTGTATTTATAATTCATACCTGAGGCAGCTTGAAGCCATCAGAGCTTATTTACATTGAAGGGCACCTTAGGGATCATCTAATTCATTGCCTTCGGCTGAGGTTGGAGAAGTGATGCCGTCTCAGTTGTGTTCAGTGCACCATTTATTACATATACACCACGCTGTGGAGACACAGGAATAAATAAGAGAAGATTACTTGCTTCTGAGGAGTGTTGGGGTTTGAGGAGGACTAATAGTACCACTTGCCTACCCACCCCCACCAAGATCGAATCAAATTGAAAAATATTGCTGATAAACCTGATGTTGGAGGATCTGATTTATATCTGCAGGCCAGTGGGCTTCCTATTACTGAGCCCCAGGGTTAGACTTACCCACTCAGCAGCAGGCATTTGTGGAAAACTGTAGGTCTCCCCACAGAGGCAGGCTTCTTTCCACCACACAGCTGAGAGAAGAGCAGGACTGGTTCTCAAGATGAAGGAGAGAGGCAGGGCTGAGCCACCCATGCCCAGTTCCTTTCTCAAAGTCATCAGCCAACTAGGACACTCCTTATTGGAGGAGTGAGTGAGATGGGGTAAGAGACTTGGCGCTTTGCCTCACTGGTCCTTCCTCACATGGAAGGAAACTTCAATGTACCCATTAACCCATTAAGCCTAAGGCTTAATCCCTTTAACTAGGTTTTTTGGGTTTTTTTTTTTTACAGAAGTTTTGAGCTTACAAAATAATCGTGCATAATGTGTAGAATTCCCGTACATCACCCCTCCACCAACACCTGACACTGTTGTGGAACATTTGTTACAGATCATGAAAGAACAAAATCAGATTATTACCACTAACTATGGTCCATAGCATACATTTGGTATATTTTTTCCATACGCCCCCTATTATTAACGCCATGTATTAGTATTGTACATTTGTTATAGTTCACGAGAGAACACTTTCATATTTTTATTGTTAACTACAGTCCATCTTCCACTACATTGTTCACTGTGTTATACAGTCCCATGCCTTTTACAATCTATCTGAAGTGTACACTCAGTGGCTCTCACTTTCATCACAGAATTGTGCGGTCTTTGCCCCAGTAAACATTTGAACATTTTCCTTAGTCCAAAAGAAAAAATCCTATATCCCCCTATTATTGACCCTTAGTATTGACATTGTAGCTTCTTTGACATTGATGCAAGAATATTAAATATTGCTGCTAACTATAGTCCATAAGTTACATTAATTGTATTTTCCCACATATCACTATATTCTTACAACCTTGTAATAGTGACAAACATTTGTTCTAGTTCATAGAAGAACACTCTTATATTTGTATTATTAACCACAATCCTTATCCACACTAATTAATTTTTTATCTCGTTAAACCTGTGGCTATGGCCATGCCCCTCAGGAAAGGACACCTACAATCAGCAAGAAAGTCATTTTCCCACCTTCACAAAGCTGCACTGCTCCACTGTGGTGGACTCTTTGGGACCATTGGTGGGCAGCTTTGATTTTGCCGCTGAAGGCTCTGTAATAGGTCAGAAGAAAACATTAACTGAATTACTTCCATGGCTACCCCCAAGGCTGAAAGTCATTCCCTTTTCTATTTACCATCTCAAATTATATGCAGCCATGTTGTCCCATATGGTCCATCAGAGTTTTTGTGATGAGATTAAATGATGAAATATAGTCTTAAAATAAAATGCCACAAAACAGAGCTGCCTCAGATTGGAATACAAATTCCCTCTTATTATAAAATTCCTTAAGAGAATTTAAAATCCCAAAATTATCCTTGCTACTTAAAGCCTAAAGAAATTAAGCTTTAAAGTCAAATTAACTTGCCCATGTGAGTTAAGTTTCAAGGAGGCTGAAGTCCAAAAATCATCCTTCCCAGTTTCTTATTCTGCTCTGTCTCAGCTGCAAAGGTTCTTTTAACAGCTGTCATTAGAATCACCCAGAGAGCTTGTTAACCTGGAGATTCTTGCCCCACCCCCATGTCTGTTTGGTTTATATGTTGGGCCAGAGAAACTGCGTTTCTAAGGTGCACCCAAGAAGATGCTGATACTGCAAGCCAAAGGACCACACGCTGAGTAGCTCTGGCCCAATCTGTCTCTTTGGAATTAGAGCAATTTCTTCAAATCCTAGAATTTTTAGCCCCAAGTGTCTGATATACCTCACCTTTTCAAGAGTCTAAAGAGTTAAGAGAACATGTAAGATTATCACAGCCCAAGCTCTAGACTCACCAAATTTAGAATATAAGCCAGTGCCAAAACCAAAAAGCAGTTATCCTAAGAAAAATTATATTCCCTGAACCCAGTACTTTCTGGTGCCAGAGATCCTAGTGGAAAACCAATATATCTGAAAGAAGTAGTATGGACAGTGTTTCCTAATTTCAAATTCACCAGGATGTTCAACAGTCATTATCATTGTCCAGAATCTACCATCTACCACCTATGAACTTGAACTGAAATGGGAGAAATTTCCCACTAAATGAGTCACCTTGATATTCTGAATTTTCCATATCTGAGGGAGAAAGCCTAAAATAAGTCTCTTGTCTCAAGTGTCAATTTGAGACACTGCTGCAAAGCCTGGGTGTTAAAGGCTTATCTTACTGCTTTCTGGTTTAATATTGTTTTACCCTCTTGTTTTGCATTTCCAACGCTCCAGGGCTGAATTGGTGATGGACTCTAGCTGGTGATCTAGCCCCGATGCCCTCTTAAGTATAAGCCTGCTTAGTTTTGTGTGGCAGTGCTGTTGTCTGTGTTTTTGGCTGTGGCCTGTAGGTCCTCAGATATTGGCCATTTTCTCCCATATGGACTCCACTCTCTTTTCCAGAGGCTTAACTTTGGAAGTAATTTAAAAGTTAAGAGCACAGGTTATCCAGTCAGAAAACTCGGGTTTGAATCCCAGCGGTGGCACAGCTAATAAACTTGGACCAAATATTACCACTCCAATACT
>PVKH010000880.1:0-33720 GCA_004027955.1 Chaetophractus vellerosus | reverse complement strand
GGGACCTGCCAAGTCAGCTCATTGCGCAGCAGCCTTTCCTGCTCACAGGCAGCTTGTCCTGTTCTGCTCTCAAGTGGCTTGTCCTGCCCGTGGCAGCTTGCCCTGCCCGTGGAGGCTTTGCCCTGCCATGGCGGCTTGCCTTCTCAAGGCAGTCTGCCCACTCAAGGAGGCCCCGGAAACCGAACCTGGGGCCTCCCACTTGGTAAACCAGTGCCCTACCAATTGAGCTACAGCCCACCCCTTGACAATATCCTTTGAAGCACAAAGGTGTTTAAGGTTGAGAAGTCCCCATTAATCTATTTTTTCTCTCATTGTTTCTAATTTGGATATAAAGTTTAAGAAACCACCACCTTCCACAAGATCTTGAAAGTTTCCCTACATTTTCTTCTGGGATTCTCATGGTTGCAGTTTTTATTATTTAGGTCTTTGATCCCTTTTGAGTAAATTTTTGTATAAGGTATGAGATAGGGGCCATCCTTTTTTTTTTTTTTTTGGACATGGTATCCAGTTCTCCCAGCAACTCTAGTTGAATAGAATTTTCTGGACCAGCTGGGTGGGTTTCACAGCCTTGTCAAAATCACTTTGCCATAAATTTGAGGATCTAATTCTGAACATTCAATTTTATTCCATTGGTCAACATATCTATTTTCATGCCATGACCATGCTTTTTTAAAAATCACTGTAGAGTAGCAATACACTTTAAAGTCATGAAGTGAAAGTCCTCCAAATTCATTGTTCTTCTTAAAGATATTTTTTGGCTTTTTGGGACTTATTGCCTTTCCAAATTAATTTCATAGTTGGCCTTTCCAATTCTGTAAAAACAGCTGTTGGAAGTTTTGGGATTGCATTGAATTTGTAGATAAATTTGGGTAGAATTGATATTTTAATGATATTTGAGCTTCTAACTCATAAACATAGGATGTCCTTCCGTTTATTTAGCTCTTCTTTGGTTTCTTATAGCAATATGTTGTAATTTTCCAAATACAATTCCTTTATGTCCTTGGTTAAGTTTATTCATAAATATGGCAAGTTTAATTCATCTCTATTGTAAATCATTTTTTTCCTGACTTTCAACTCAAATTGCTCATTAGAAATATATAGAAATGCTACTGATTTTTGTGTATTAATCTTGCATCCTGCCACTTTGCTGAGCTCATCTATTAGTTCTAGTAGCTTGATTGTAGATCTATTCAGGATTTTCTAGATATAGAATCATGCCATCAGCAAATAGTGAGTTTTACTTCTTCCTTTCTCTTTGGGATGCCTTTTATTTCCTTCTTGCCTAATTAATCTAGCTAGAAGTTCTAGCACAATATTAAATAACAGCGGTGATAGTGGGCATCCTTGTCTTGTTTCTGATCTCAACAGGAAACCTTTCAGTCTTTCTGCATTGAGTCCAATGTTAGCTGTGAGTTTTTCATTTAGGCACTTTATCATGTTGAGAAAGGTCCCTTCTATTTCTTTCTTTTGGAGTGTTCATCAAGAAAAGATATTGTATTTTGTCAAATGTCTTTTCCACATCATTCAAGATGATCATGTGATTTTTTTCTTTCTAATTTAGTAATGTAATGTATTACATTGATTTTCTTGTGTTGAACCATTCTTTCAAATCTGGGATAAAACCCCCTTGAACATGGTATATAATTTTTAAATGTGCTGGTGGATTCAATTAATGACTATTTGTTGAGGAATTTGGCATCATTATTCATTAATGAAATTGGTCTATAATTTTCTTTTTTTAAAAGATTTATTTTTTTATTTTATTTATATATCACCCCCTTGCTGCTTGTTCTTGCTGTGTTCATTTTTACTTTTTGCATTCTTCTGTGTCTGCTTGTCTCCCCCTGCTGCGGCATCCCGTCAAGTCAGCTCACCGTGTGGTGGCTTGCCTACTCATGGCGGCTTGCCTTTGCTCACGGAGGCTTGCCTTTGCTCACGGCAGCTTTCCTTTCTCATGGCAGGCTGCTTTCTCAAGGAGGCCCCAGGAACCGAACCCAGGGCCTCCCATGTGGTAAACCAGGGCTCTACCAATTGAGCCACAGCTGGTTCCCTATAATTTTCTTTTTTCATGTTATCTTTATTTGACTTTGGTATTAGGGTTATGTTGGCTCATAGAATGAATGTGGTAGTATTCTCTCCTGTTCTAATTTTGGGAAGAGTTTGAGCAAGTCTGGTATTATTTCTCCTTTGAATGACTGGTAGAATTCACCTGCGAAGCCATCTGGTCCTGGGATTTTCATCTTTGGGAGGTTTTACTTGTGCTTGGTTTGATAAGCTCTTCTTTTTCTTCTAGGGTCAGTGTACATGGTTAGTGTGTTCCTAGGAATTTGTCCATTTCATCAATATTTTCTAGTTTTTTGGCATACAGTGTTCTTTAGTATCGTCTTATGATCTCTTTTATTTCTGTGGGGACACTAGTAATGTCATCCCTCTCATTCCTGATTTTACTTATTTGTGTCTTCTCCCTTTTTTCCTTTGCCATTCTAATGGTTTATCAATAATGTTGGCCTTTTCAAAGAAGGAATTTTTGGTATTGTTGTTTCTCTTTATTGTTTTGTTGTTGTTGTTCTCAATTTCTATTATTTCTGCTCTAATCTTTCTTTCTTTCTTTCTGCTTACTTTGGGCTTAGTTCACTGTTCTTTTTTTAATTACCTAAGGTGTTCAGTTAGGTCTTTGATTTTAGCTCTTCCTTCTTTTTTAATGTAAGTGCTGAGGGCTATACATCTGTCCTCTCTGCATTGCCTTCACTTTATTCCATAGGTTTTGATATGTTGTGTTCTGGTTTTCATTCATCTCAAGATGAAATCTTGTGATTTCTTCTTTGACTCACTGCTTGTTTAAGAGTGTGTTGTTTAACCTCCATATATTTGTGTTATCCCTTTCTCCACCTGTTGTTGATTTCTTGTTTCATTCCATTATGAGCTGAGATATGCAAGATCTAGTCTATCCTGTAGAAAGATTCATGATCCATGAGCACTTGAGAATAATGTAAACCCTTTTGTTTTGGGGTGCAATGTTCTATATGTGTCTGTGAGTTGTAGTTCATTTATCATATTATTCAAGTTCTCAATTTCCTTATTGATCCTTTTCCAGTTTTTCTATCCAAAGATGAGAGTGTTGTATTGAAGTCTCCAACTATTATTGTAGAGACATCTGTTTCTCCCTTTAGTTTTGTAAGTGTGTACCTCATGTGTTTTGGGGCACCCTGGATAGGTGCATAAATATTTATTATTGTTATTTAGTGCTCCATTTATTAATATATAATGTCCTTCTTCATCTCTTATAGCAGTTTTATATTTAGAATCTATTTTGTCCAGTATTAACACCACTATTCTATCTCTTTGTTATTACTGTTAGTGTGAAATATCTTTTTCCAACATTTTACTTTCAGTCTATTTGTACCCTTGCATGTAAGGTAAGTCTGTTGTAGATAGCACATAGATAGCTGATTTTTAATCTATTTTGCCAGTCTGTGTCTTTTGATTGGGGGGGTTCAATCTATTAACACATAACATTATTACTGTAAAGGCATTACTTACATCTTTCATTACATATTTTGAATATCCATTGACCTATCTTCCTATTATCTGTCTTTTTACCACTTTTATTACCCTTAATAATAATCTTCATTTCTGCACTCTTCTCCAGGCCTCTCTTTCTTGTCTTTTCTTTTCATGTTGCAGCACTCCCTTTAGTATATCTTGTAAATCTGATGTCTCTTTTAGTATTTGTTTATCTGTGAAGGCTTTAAACTCAGCCACAGGTTTGAAGGATCGTTTAGCCAGATAAAGTATTCTTGGCTGGCAGTTTTTCTCTTTCAGATCCTTTAATATATCTACCACTGCCCTCTTGCCTTCATGGTTTCTGGTGAGAAATCAGTAATTAGTCTTATTGAGTATCACTTGTATGTGATGACTTATTTTTCTCTTTCTGCTTTCAGAATTCTCTATGTCATACATTTAACATTCTGCATAGTAGATTTCTTGGGGGTAGGTTTATTTGAATTTATTCTGTTTGGGGTGTGTTTTCCTTCTTGGATATTGATATTTATATCTTTCATAAGGGTTGAAAATTTGTGGTCAATATTTCCTCAAATATTTTTTCTGCCCCCTTTCCATTCTCTTCTCCTTTTGGCACACTTATGACACATTTTTTTGTGCATTTTCTGTTGTCACTCAATTCCCTGTGACCCTGTTCCAGTGTTTCAATTTTTTTCTCTTTCTGCTCTCCTGTCCTTTCAAATTCAGATATTCTGTCCTCCAACTCACATAGTTTTTCCCCAACCAATTCATATCTGCTATTGTATGACTCCAATGTCTTTTTTCATCTCTTCCATTGTGTATTTCATTCCCTTAAGATCTTCACACTTTCAAATTCTTCTTTGTATTCAGTGTCTTCTTAATATCTTTGGTCTCTTGGCCATCTCACTGAATTTACTTGGGAAATTTGCTTAGATATCTGTGATTTGTTTTTCTTAAATTCTGTGTTTCATCTGAAAGTTTACTTTTTCCTTTGCCTAGGCCATATCTTCCTCTTTCTTAGTTTGGCTAGTAACTTTTTGCTGGTATTTTGTCATCTGATTTTTTAAATGTTTTCACTCCTTTTGTCTTCTCTCACTGCTATTTCCTGAAGAGCTAAGTTTGGTAGAAGTGTCTGCCTGGAGACAACGTTCTCCATTCTGGTTTCCTAGTCAAAATAGGCTTAGGGAACTTATGAGGAGAATGTAGATTAATTCCATTGTACTAGGGTGAAGAGACCCTAAAGACCTCCCATCTTCTCTTTGATGTCTCCCCTAATCTAGGCTTTCCCTAAGTACCCAGCAGGTATCATTTTTTTTCCAGTTGTTCCCTGCAGCCCTGAGGTTATTCTGTGCCTTTAATTCTCAGCTAACTTAGCTCCTAATGGGGGAATGGTTGAGGCTTAGGTTGCCAATCTACATGGGATGGAACTGTTGCATAGCTCCCAGAATATGAATTCTCTGACCTGCTGCCACCCTCTGTGCTAACCTCCCCACAGGAGTGTGAGGTGACTCTGCCTGCACTGTCTTGATAGAGAGTGATCAGATGGCTCTTAGTTCCTCTCTTTCCTGGAGCACCTTGGGGATGAGTAGAGCAACCCTTCAAAATTGGTTGGGTGAATCTGCCCACACTGCTCAAGAGAGAGTGCACTTCCTCTCCAACCAGGGTCAACTTGTGGCCCAGTGTGCAACAGCCCTTCAAAGAGGGTAGGGTGAATCTGCCCACCCAGCCAACAAGAGAGTGAACACTCATTCTCTGTCCAGGGGCACCAAGTGTACAGTTACCCTTCAAGGTGGGAGGGGTGAATCTGCCTGCTAGAAAGTGTGTGCTTCCTCTCACTCAGGGGTACATTGGGACCCAGTGTGCAGCAGACCTTCAATATGGGTTAGGTGAATGTGTCCACACTGCCCATGAGTGTGTGCCTGTTTCCCCTTCTTCCAGAGGGAGTTGGGGACCAGTGTGAATCTCCCTGCTCTGCCCCAAGAAAGTGCTTAAACTGCATCCAATTTCCACTTTTGCTGGGTGTGGGGGCCTATGAAGTGGCTTTCCAAACTTGGCATGCTGGGTCTGATTCCTGCTGTCCCAGGGGACCAGCGTGTTTTTTAGTCACCCCTGCTTTCACTCCTGTTGGGCATGGAGAAAGCACAAATGCTGCTAGATTCTTGGTGGCCTGAGCAGTTTTAAACCTCAGCTGTGCTCAAGATTCTAATCCAGGTACCTGAATTTACCAATCAATAGATGTGGTTGGTGCCAGGCCCCTTCCCTTCCCTGCTTTTAGGAATGAGAGCTTCTGAGGTAGCCCACCTTGCCAGTGGGGATTGACCCACTTCTGCAAAATTGAGGAATCTACTCATGAATCTTCACGGCAGATGGTCACTCTCTTCTTCCTGTTCTTCCCTATGTAGTGCACTGTGTTCTTCTGGTCTCTGGAGTCCCCCAAATAGTTGATCTGGACAGATTCTGACTAGTTATTAGTTTCCCTGTGGGATGAGCTGATTATTAGAGCTTCCTGCTCTGTTGCCATCTTAGGTATTCTCTCTGTAACTCTTATGAAAGATATAAATATTCATATCTAAGAAGGGCAACATACTAAAAAAGAATAAATCTGAATATATATTCCTTGAGACACAGACCATTAAAATGTCAAGTGTCAAAGACAAAGAGAGAATTCTGAAAGGACCAAAAGAGAAATGCTCCATCACATACAAAGTATATCCAATAAGACTTTGTGCAGATTTCTCCTCAGAAACCAGGGAGGCAAGAAGGTAGTGGTATGATATTTTTAAGATACTACAGAGAAAAACTGCCAGCCAAGAATTCTTTATCTGGCAAAACTGTCCTTCAGAAATGATGATGAGTTTAAAGTCTTCAGAGCTAAAAAGAAATTGAGTTTGCCACTAAGAGATGCCCTACAGGAAATACTAAATATAATGATGCAGCCTAAAGAAAAAGATAGGGGAAAAAGGCTTGAAAGAGAGTGTAGGAATGACAATTATTAGTAAGGGTAATTAAAGGGTAAAAAAGATAGAAAAAAGCAAAATACAACATACAAAAGCCAAAGGATAAAATGACTGAAGTAAGTTAATGTCTTCATAGTCATAACATTTACTGTTAATGGATTGAACACCCAATCCTGGGTGGAAGCAGAATAAGGAGCTCCTGAAGTTAGCTCATGCTACAAGGCGGTTAGCAATCACCCAAAACTATCTAAAGCACCTGTTTGGGAGCCCCAGGAGACCAGAAGAGTATCCTGAAACATCCTTGAAAGTATGGAAGGAGGAGACTGCCCATCTGTAGGAAGGATTTGTGTGTGGATTCCTCCATGCTGCAGAGATCGGTGCCCATGGCACACGCCACCTCGGGAGCTCTTCTGTGGCTGGAGTTGAAAGCTCCATTTCCAAAAAAATGGGGAAAGAAGACACAGTGTGGCACCCACTTCAACTACTGATTATTAAATTTGGCAGGCTAAAGTATAATCCTAGGAACAGCTAAACTTTGAGGCTGTCCAGGTCAGAAGAAGGAGGCCAGTAGCCCCCATTTTGACTCCACCCCTGGCATGAGGGGAAGCAGGGCTGATTGAAAATCACAGTGCCAGTAGGGACTGGCTTCTTTCCACCCAGATCAGATTGTAGCTTTAGCCTAAACCCCAGCCCCACCTCTGGCAGGGAGGAAGCTGGGGGGAACTGCGTCACCTCTCTGGGAAACTGCAAGCCATGCTGCAGAGGTGAGTGCCCATTCTGTTCTAGTGGTGCCAGGTGCTTCAGGAGCTATTCTATGGTGGCTGGAGTTAGAAGCTCCATTTCCCATAAACAGTGGAGAAAGAGACAGTTGTCCACCGACTTCAGGTACTGATTAGTGGACTCGGTTGGCTGAAGTATAATACTGGAAACAGCTAGGGTTTGAGCCTGTCCAAGTTGGAAAGAGTCCAGTTGCCACCATTTTGACTCTATCCTTGGCATGAAGGGAAGCCTGGTTGACTGAGAATCCAATGAAGTTAGGGACTGGCTTCTTTCCACCAAGATTGGACTACAGCCCTAGCCTAGGCTCCAGCCCCACCTGGATAGGAAGCTGGTGGGACTTGCAGCAGACTCTCCAGTCAACTGAAGGTGCTCTCCACCAGCACAGACATTATAGTCAGACACCTGGGGCTGCATCCATGCACCCCAGTAGGATAGGGGAGGAGCTAGCTATCCTCAGCCTTTCTGGGCAATGGCAGACATTTTTAGCCCACACAAACTGGTTTGATGAGTGCCTTCGAGTTCATCTCCATCTCTATCCCATAGGATAGAAGGGGGATAGTGTTTCCTCAGCCTATCAGGACAATTGCAGGTGCTTTTGGCCTCTACAAACATGACAGTTAGGTACCTGTGGCTCCATCCTCATCCCAAATAGACTAAGAGATGTACTGTATTTTCCCAGCCTCTCTGGGTAACTGCAGGTGCTTTTGGCCCACACAGCCTGGACTGGTGTATACATGTGGATCCACCCTCACCCCTCCAGCAGGAAAGGAGCAGGCTGGTGTTTCCACAGCCTTTCTGGGCAATGGCAGACACTATCACACTTCATGGACTGGATGGTTGGATGCCTATGGATCCACCTCCACCCTCAATAGGATAGGAGGGTTCTGGTATCTCCCCAGCCTCTCTGGACAATGGTGGGTAATTTAGACCTACAGGGACTGAACTGTTGAGAGAATGTGTTTCCAACCCCATGCCCTAATAGTATAGGAGGGGGCTGGACAATGACAGGTGTCCTCAGCCTAAAGGGACTGAATTGTTGGCTACCCATAGAACACCCCCCCCCCATAGAATAGAAGGGAGCTGGTGTTTCCTCAGCCTCTGTACTTTTGGCCTAAAGGGACTGAATTTTTGGCTGTTGGTGGTTCTGTTCCCAACCCCTAAAGGACAGAATGGACAGTACACCCTTAGCCTCTCAGGGCAACTGCAGGCATTTTTGGCCCACATGGATTAGATTGTTGTGCACTCCAGAGGGTCCATTCCTACCCCCATCAGGGAGGGGCTCATGTTCTATGTCAGTTTACCTGGGCAACTGTGGTCATTTTGGACCCACATGGCATAGATTGATGCCCACAACTATAGCTCCATCCCTGCCCAAGGTAAGGGAGGAAGGGGTGTGAAGTTTCATCATTCTCTCCAGGCAACTACAAACAGTCTTGTACTGTCCAACTTGGCTTATTATACATGGATGCAGCTCTGTCCCTACATTTGACATAGGGGAAAGGTGGGAGAAGCCTCGTCAATTCCTGGGGCAATGTGGGCAGCTTCAGCCTCCATAGCTTACAGCACCAACTACATCCTCAATTCCTACTACACAAAAAGCAAGGGAGAAAAGACAAGAAAACCCTAAACTAAAGGAAAAAAATGCACCCAGAATAAATATATCTAGCAAGCCAGATGTGAAAACACCAACAAAAATTTACAATCCATACCAAGTAACAGGAAGATATGGCCCAGTTAAAGGAACAAAATAAGGCTGCAAATGATATAAAAGAGTTGAGACAACTACTCATAGATTTTCAAACAAATCTCCTTTATAAATTCAATGAGATGACAGATGGCAAACGAAATTAAGGATATTAAGATGACACTGGGGGAGCACAAAGGAATATTTGAAAGATGCATAGAAAAATAGCAGACCTTATGGGGATTAAATGTGCAATAAATGAAATAAAAAATACACTGAAGGCATATAACAGCAGATTTCAGGAGCAGAAGAAAGGATCAGTGAGCTTGAAGACATGGCTTCTGAAAGTGAACATACAAAAGAACAGATGAAGAAAACAATGGAAAAAATTGGACAGGGTCTCAGGGAACTAAATGACAGCAAGAGACATGGAAACATGTGTGTCATTGGTGTCCCAGAAGGAGAAGAGAAGGGAAAAGGGGAAGAAGGAATATTTGAAGAAATGATGGTAGAAAATTTCCTAACCCTATTGAAGGAAATAGATATCCAGGTCCAAGAAGCACAATATACTCCCATCCAAATAAATCCAAATAGACCACCTCTGAGACACATACTGTTACAGTTGATGTAATTATGAATTCCAAAAATCCATATTGAATCATGCATGTAAACTGATCTGTTTATCTGGACCTGACTGGGTTATGATTAGGGCATTAAGCCCCGCTCCTCAGTGGGTGTGGTCTCAAGTATAAAAGGCAAGGCAGAATATTTGAGAAGCAGATTTTTGAGGAGTTCTGATGTTGGAGAGGACCATTCACCTGAAAGTTGAACTCTACAGTTGAACTTGTGGAGGAAGTGCTAAGCCCAGAGAGAAATGCAGGCCTGTCAGGAGAGAAACCCAAAGGCCTAAGCCTTGGCAAATGTCAGCAGCTGTCTTGCTCCAACACGTGGACTTTCGTGAGGGAAAAAACTTATGTTTTGTGGCTGGTAACTGTAAGCTTCTACCCCAAATAAATACCCTTTATAAAACCAACCAATTTTTGGTTTATATTGTGAAGGCACCCTTTTGGCTGACTAATACAGAATTTGGTATCAAGGAGTAGAGAAGTGCTTTTTGCAATTAAGAAAATGTTGGAACAGTTTTATAAATGGGTGAGGGGTATTTTTTGGAAGAATTGTGAAATTCTTGGTGGAAAAGGCCTAGAACACTTTGAAGAGACTGTTGATAGCAATATGGAGCTTAAAGTTTTTTGATAAGGCCTTAGAAGGAAACAATTGTGAGATGGATGCTAAAGAGACTTTTTATGATGCCTTAGAAGTAAATGATGAAACTATTATTGGAAACTGGAGGAAAGGCAATCCATGTTTTAAAATTACAGAGAATTTAGCAAGATTAACTCCTGGTGTTATATGGAACACAGAATTTGAAAATGGCGAACCTGAGCATTTAGCTGAAGTACTTTCCAAAGTAAACCTGGAGAATGTGGCTAGGCTTCTCCTTGTAGCTTATAGCAAAATACTAGATGAAAGAAATACACTAAGGACTGAACTTTTGGGCACAAAGAAAACAGAAACTGATTCAGGAACTTCCAAGTTACTGGAAATCAAGTTTCCAAATCAAAGTGCCCCATTTGAAGATTTAGCTAAACCTGGAAATTGTAAATCAGAATTGAAGATGCAGTTATCTAGGAAAGACTTGTGGAAAGTCTTACTGCCTGATGGGTTGGACCCCTGCTTCCTGAATGCTAAACCAACAAAGTTTTTGAGAGAGCTGTATGAATAAAACCACTGTTCACTTGGACTAAAAAGGACATGGAAAAGAGACATTGAAGGAGAAACAGCTTTAAGAAGAAAACCATGGAAGCTGAGATCTGGAATTAAGACATTGCCTTAGGCCAAGGGACGAGCCCCACCCATGTGTCCAGAGAGGGTGAGTTTGCCTGAGCAGTTGAAGAGGGTGGATGTTCCAAACAGATTTTTGGGAAGATTCTTGCCACCCCAGGGTATGGAGAGAGTGGAACACACTCCACAAAGATTAGGACAGTTAAGGTCAGTACCCCATAGGTCTGAGAGGGGTGTTACTGTCCCCCATGGATTAGGGAAGGCCAGGTTGTCAACTCATTTCCCTGAGATAGTTGAGCCTGTATGCCAAAGGTTAGGGGGAATGTTGTCTTCACCTCACTGTACTAGTGCTAATGCTCTAACCCAAAGATTGGGTAAGGGAGGGCAACCACCCCAACCCTCTTGGAGGGTGAGGTCTGGAGCTTGGTTGACACCCAGATGCTTGATGAGGGTGGAACCAAGAAAGTGGCTATTGGGCAAGCCTGTGGAAAGGGTGGGTTCCCATGTGGCCCTGAGGAGAAGAAACCATCATGTTAAGAATGACTCTCAGACTTTGAAATTGAATGGGGGATGCCCTGCAGGTTTACTGAACAGTAGAGGATCCGTGACTGTAATGGTTTGGTTTGATTTAATTATGAATTCCAAAAATATAGATTAGATTATGTTTGTAAGCTGGTCTGTTCATCTGGGCATGATTGAGTTGTGAGTAGGGCGTTAACTGCCACGTCAGTGAAACGTTGAGCCCTGCCCCTCGGTGGGCGTGGTCTCAAGTAGAAAAGCAGATTGAGAGAAGCAGGATGAGAGAAGCAAGAGATTTGGAGAAGCAGATTTGAGAAGCAGTTCTGATGTTGGGGTGAGCCGATCGCCGGATAGGCTACAGCTTGCCTTGTGGAGAGACGCAACGCAGAGAGTCTCATAGTCTTCAGCTGAACTCATGAAGGAAACAGAAGCTAAGCCCGGAGAGAAACGCAGCCCCAGGAACAGAGGAACCTGGAAGCCTGAACCCTGGAGACGTTGGCAGCCATCTTACTCCAAGACATGGACTTTGGTATGGGAAGAAATTTATGCTTTGTGGCCTGGTAACTGTAAGCTTCTACCCCAAATAAATACCCTTTATAAAGACCGACCAATCTTTGGTATATTTCAAAAGGTACACCTTTGGCTGACCAGAACAGTGACTTATGTTAACATCCCAATTTCTCCTATGGTAATGAAAATGTTTATCCTTTGCCTTTCCATTTCTGTATTGGAAGCAGTTAAATTGTTTTGTATGTTTCAGAGTTCTACAGCTAGAAGGGATTTTGCCTGAAGACAAACTGTATTTCTTTGAACTGATTATGATATGATTTTATACTTGCAATTGCTACTGATTTAAGGTTTTTTAAATATTGTAATGCATTTTTGGAATTCAGAGAGTGGAGTGTTACAGTTTGATGTAATTATGAATTCCAAAAATCCATATTGAATCACGCTTATAAACTGATCTGTTTATCTGGGCATGATTGGGTTATGATTAGGGCATTGAGCCCCACCCCTCAGTGGGTGTGGTCTCAAGTGTAAAAGGGAAGACAGAAGATTTGAGAAGCAGACTTTTGAGAAGCAGTTTTGATGTTGGAGAGGACCGTTCACCTGAGAGTCTACAGCTGACCTTGTGGAGGAAGCACTAAACCTGGAGAGAAACACAGCCCCAGCAGGAGAGGAACCCAAAGGACTGAGCCCTGGCAAACGTTGGCAGCTCTCTTGCTTCAACACATGGACTTTGGTGAGGGAAGAAACTTATGCTTTGTGGCCTGGTAACTGTAACCTTCTACCCCAAATAAATACCCTTTATAAAGATGAACCAATTACTGGTATATATTGTGAAGGCACCCCCTTGGCTGACTAATACACATACTAATCAGAATATCAAACACCAAAGACAAGGATATAATTCTGAAAGCAGCAAGAGAAAAGCAATGCTTATCATATAAAGTATACTCAGTAAAACAAGGTGCCAATTTCTAATCAGAAACCATGGATGTAAGAAGGCAGAGGTATGATAGATTTAAGATACTGCAAGAGAAAAACTGCCAGTCAAGAATTATATATCCTGCAATATTATCTTTTAAAAATGAGGGTGAATTTAGAATATTCACCGATAAACAGAAACTGAGAGAGTTTATAACAAAAAGCCTGGCTTTGTAGGAAATACTAAAGAGAGTGTTACAGCCTGAAAAGAAAAGACAGGTGAGAGAGGCTTGGAAAAGAGTCTATAAATGATGGATGTATCAGTAACAGTAACTAAAATTTCAAAAGAGTGGTGAAAATAAAAGGGCAGATAAAACCCAAAGAACAAAATGGATGAACTAAAAACTGCCTTTACATCAATATCATTGAATGTTAATGGATTAAAACCCCCAATAAAAAGACAGAGGCTGGTGGAATCGATAAGAAAATATGAGCCATCTATATGCTGTCTGCAAGAGACTCACCTTAGACCCAAGTATAGCAATAGATTGAAAGTGAAAGGTGGGGAAAATATATTCCGTGAATGCAGTAACAAAAAAAAAAAAAAAAAAAAAAAAGCTTGGGTAGCTATATTTATATCTGATGATATACACTTTAAAAGAAAAACTGTTATTAGACACAAGGAAGGACATTACATATTAATAAAAGGGATGATTGACCAAGAAGAAATAACATTTATAAATGTATATGCACCTAACCAGGATGTCACAAGATACATGAGGCAAACACTGGCAAAACTGAAGGGAGAAATAGACATCTATACAATAACAGTAGGAGACTTCTATATTCCACACTCAGCATTGTAAAGAACATCTGGGCAGAGGATAAATAAAAACACAGAGAGCTTGAATAATATGATAAATGGACTAAATGTAATAGATATATACAGAACATTAGACCACAAAACAGCAGGATATATGTTTTTTTCCAAGTGCTCATGGATCTTTCTCAAAAGAGATCATATGTTGGTCACAAAGCAGATCTCAATAAATTCAATAAAATTGAAATTATACAAAGCTCTTTCTCTGATCATAATGGAATAAAGTTGGAAAACAACAAGTGGCAGAGAGAGAAAATTCACATATATATGGAGATTAAACAACACACTCTTAATAATCAATAGGTCAAAGAAGAAATTTCAAGAGAAATCAATAATTAACTTGAGACAAATGACAATGAGAACACAACATATAAGAACATATGTGAAGCAGTGAAGGCAGTGTTGAGAGGAAAATTTATAGCCCTCAATAATAACATTAAAAATGAAGAAAGAGCTAAAATCGATGACCTAAATACACAGCTGGAGGAACTAGAAAGAGAACAGCAAACTAATCCCAAAGCAAGAAAAAGGAATGAAATAACAAAATCAGAGCAGTAATAAATGAAATTGAGAACAAAAAAACAGTAGAGAGAATTAACAAAACCAAAACTGGCTCTTTGTGAAGATTAAAATAAATCAACAAATGCTTAACTAGAATGACTAAGAAAACAGAGGCAAGATGCAAATAAATGAAATAAAAAATGAAAACAGGACTATTCCTACTGACCCCACAGTAATAAGAGGTCATAAGCGGATTCTATGAATAATTTTATTCCAAAAAAATTAAACAATGTAGGAGAAATGGAAAAATTACTAAAAATATACAACCTACTCTGACTCTTGAAGAAATAGAAGACCTCAACAAACCAATCACAAGCAAAGAGATTGAAACAGTCATCAAGCAGTTCCCCAAAATGAAAAACCCATGACCAGATGGTTTCACAGGTGAGTTCTACCAAGGATTGAAAGAAGATTTAATATCAATCTTACTCAAGCTCTTCAAAAAAATTGAACAAGAAGAAACACTACAAAACTCATTCTATGAAGCCAATATCACCCTAACACCAAATCCAGATAAAGATATTACAAAAAAATAAATAAAATTGCAGACCCATTTCTCTAATGAATACAGATGCAAAAACCCTCAATAAAATACTTATTAATCAAATCCAACAACACATCAAAAGAATTATTCATCATGATCAAATGGGTTTTATACCAGGCATGCAAGGGTGCTTCAGCAAAAGAAAATTAATCCGCATAATTGTATTAGTCAGCCAAAGGGGTGCCTTCGCAATATACCAATAATTGGTTGGCTTTTATAAAGGGTATTTATTTGGGGTAGATGCTTACAGTTACCAGGCCACAAAGCATAACTTCTTCCCTCACCAAAATCCATTGGCACGTGTTAGAGCAAGATAGATGCCAACGTTTCCCAGGGTTCAGGCTTCTTGGTTTCCCGGGGCTGTGTTTCTCTCTGGGCTTAGTTCCTCTGTTTCCTCCACAAGGTCAGCTGCAGACTATCAGGCAAACGGCTTACTTTTCTACTCCTGGGGTGTTCTCTCCAATATCAGAACTGCTTCTCAAAAACTGCTTCTCAAATCTTGCTCCCTCTGCCTTTTGCCTTGCCTTTTATACTTGAGACCACACACACTGAGGGATGGGGCTCAACACCCTACTGACATGGCCAAGTTAATGCCCTAATCATAACCTAATCATGCCCAGATCCGCAGATCAGCTTACAAGCATGATGCAGTTTATATTTTTGGAGTTCATAATTACATAAAACTGCCAAACCATTATAATAATATGCCACATAGATAAATCAAAGAAGAAAAACCACACAATTTCATCAATTGTGTGATTTCATCAATAGCTAGAGCAATCAGGCAAGGCAAAGAAGTAAAAGGCATCCAAAACAGAAAGGAAGAAATAAAACTTCCAGTATTTGTAGATAATATGATCCTAAATCTAGAAAGTTCCACAAAATCTACAACAAAGCTGCTGGAGCTAATAAATGATTTCAGTATATTTATTCATGATACAAGATCAATACACAAAAGGCATTTGACAAAATACATCATCCTTTCTTTATAAAAATACTACAAAGATAGGAATTGAAGGAAACTTTCTCAACATGCTAAAGACCATATGTGAAAAACCCACAGCTAAAATTGTACTCAATGGTGAAAGTCTGAAACCTTTCCCACTGAGATCAGAACAAGACAAGGGTGCCCATTTTCACCACTATTGTTCAATATAGTGCTAGAAGTTCTAGCTAGAGCAATCAGGCAAGGCAAAGAAGTAAAAGGCATCCAAAACAGAAAGGAAGAAATAAAACTTTCAGTATTTGTAGATAATATGACCCTAAATCTAGAAAGTTCCACAAAATCTACAACAAAGCTGCTGGAGCTAATAAATGATTTCAGTATATTTATTCATGATACAAGATCAATACACAAAAATCAGTGGTGTTTCTATACAAATGTAATGCACAATTTCAGGAGGAGGTCAGAAAAAAATTCCATTTACTATAGCAACTAAAAAAATCAAATATTTAGTAATAAGCTTAACCAAGGATGTATAGCACTTGTATTCAGAAAACTATAATGCATTGCTAAAAGAAATTTTTAAAATGACCTAAATATTTGGAAGAACATTCCATGCTCATGGATTGGAAGTCTAAATATCCTTAAGATGTCAATATACAGATTCAATGTAATCCCAATAAAACTTCCACAAGCATTGTTTTAAACAAGTGGAAACCACAATTATCAAATTTACATGGAAGGGTAAGAGTCCCTGAATAGCCAGAAACATCTTAAAAAGGAAAAGTGAAGTTGGAGGAATCTCACTTTCAGACATTACATCATATTACCTAACCTAGCTACAATAGTAAAAACAACATGGTATTGGCATAAAGATAGACACATAGACCAATGGAACCGAATCGATGGTTCAAAAACAGACCCTCACATCTATGGCCAAGTGACTTTTGACAAGTCTGTCAAACCCACCCAGCTTGGATAGAACAGTCTATTCAACAAATGGTGCTGGGGAAACTGGATATCCATCACCAAAAGAAAGAAAGAAGACGCCATATCTCACACCTTATACAAAAATTAACTCAAAATGGATCAAAGACCTAAATATAAAAGCAAGTTCCATAAAGCACCTAGAAGAAAATGTAAGGAAACATCTTTAAGACTTGGTGGTAGGTGGTGGATTCTTAAATCTTACAGTGAAAGCACTGTAAAAAGCAATGAAAGAAATATGGATAAATGGGACCTCCTCAAATTTAAACACTTCTGTGATTCAAAGGACTTCATCAAGAAGGTGAAAAAGCACCCCACTCAATGGGAGAAAATATTTGGAAACCACATATCTGATAAGGGTTTGATTTCCATTCTATATAAAGAGTTCATACAACTCAACAATAAAAAAAGAAGTCACCTAATTAAAAAATGGGCAAAAGATTCAAATATGCATTTCTCCTAAGAGAAAATACAAATGGCCAAAAAGCACATGAAAAAATGTTCCATATCACTAGCTATTAGGGTAATGCAAATCAAAACAACAATGAGGTATCATCTAATACTGCACAGAATGACCATTATTGAAAAAACAGAAAACAATAAGTGCTGGAAAGGATTTGGAGAAATAAGAACATTCCTTCACTGTCGATGGGATTGTGAAACAGTGCAGCCTCTGTGGAAGACAGTTTGGAGGTTCCTCAGGAAGCTCAATACAGAACTGCCATATGACCCAGCAATTCCTCTACTGGGAATAGATCCATGAACAGATATCTGCATACTGATGTTCAGAGTGGCATTATTCACAATTGCCAAAAGATGGAAACAATCCAAGTGTCCATCAACCAATGAATGGATAAGCAAAATGTAGTATATACATATGATGGAATACTATGCTGCAGTAAGAAGAAATGACATTGGGATGCCTATGATAACAAGGATGAAACTTGAAGGCATTATACTAAGCAAAGTAAGCTGGACAAAAAAGGGCAGATATTGCATGGTCACATTAATATGAACTAAATTCAATGAATAAATGCATGGAGTTAAAACCTAGAGTATAGGTTATTAGGTATAAAAGGAGGGTTGAGAAGAACTACTGATGTTTAACGTATGTAGAGGTTTTAATTAACTTGAATGTAAAAGTGTGAAAATGGATAGTTGATGGTGACACATTATAGTGAGTAGCAGCTGGTTTATAAGTGGGATTGTGGCTGAAATGGGTAATCTGGGGAAACAAATGTCAATTGAAAGAAAAGTAAAGAATAATCTAGGGACTGAATAGCACAATGAATCCAGAGGTGGATGAGCATTTGGTTGAGGGTACAAATGCAAGAGTGTCCTTCTGTGAGCTAAAGCAGATGTACATCACTATTGTAAGGTGGTGGGAATGTGGAGAAGCATGGGAAAACTACAGTTGGTGTGAACTATAGATTGTGGTTTACAACAATAATATAATATTCTTGCATCAGTGCCAAATATATACTGTGTTGATAATGGTGTATGGAAAAAGTGTGCCAAATACATGCTATGGGCCATGGATGTTGGCAATAGTCTGATGATATTATCTCATAATCTGTAACAAATGTTCCACCACGGTGTGGTGTGTTGGTGAAGGGGAGTTGTATGGGAATTCTACACATATGCATGATTGTATTGTAGATTCACAACCTCTGTATTAAAAATATATTTTTATAAAATAGAGTGGGTTGGGGGAAAATATACAAAATGTTAGATAGGGACTTTAGTTAGTAGTAATATTTTCATGATGCTCTTGCATAGTTTGTAACAAATGTTTCAGAACAATGCAAGGTGTTGGTGGAGGGGTGATGTATGAGACCCCTGTATGATGTTATGCATGTTTATTTTGTAAGTTCACAACCTTTACTATACTTATTGTTTATGCATGTTAATGTATGAATGATATACTTCAATAAAAATACATTTTTAAAAAGAGCCAAACTTGCAAAATGGATAAAAAAATAGATATCTATATGCTGTCTACCAGATACACCCCTTAGATGCAAGGAAACAAATAGACTGAAAGTGAACATTTTTGGAAATAGATATTTCACACAAATTGTAAGCAAAAAAGAGCTGGGGTAGCTACACTAATATCAGATAAAATAGATTTTAAATGCAAGTGTTATAAGAGATAAAGAAGGACCTTACATGGTAATAAAAGGGGCAATTCAACAAGAAGAAATAACAATTATAAATATTTTTGTACCTATCTAGGGTACCCCAAATTATATGAGGCAAAGCATAGAAAACTGAAGGGATAAATAAACATCTCTACACTAATTGTTGGAGATTTCAATAAATCACTTTCACCAATACACAGAACATCTGGACAGACAATAAATAAGGAAAGAGAGAAGTTGAATAATATGATAAATGAGCTAGAACTCATAGACATATATAGAACATTGTCTCTCAAAACAGCAGCTATACTTTCTTCTCTAGTGCTCATGGATCTTTCTCCAGGAAAAACCATAAGTTAGGTCACAAAACAGGTCTCAATAAATTTTAAAATATTGAAATTATACAAAATACTATTTCTAATCATAATGGAAATGAAGCCAGAAATCAATAGCTTATAGATAATGGGAAATTTCACAAATATATGGAAGTTAAACAATAAGCCATTAAACAATCAGTGGGTCAAAGAAGAAGTTGCAAGAAAAATCAATAAATATCTAAAAATGAATGAAAATAAGAACACAACATATCAAAATCTATGGGATGCAATGAAGGCAGTGCAGAGATGGAAATTCATATTCCTAAATGCTTGCATTAAAATGAAGAAAGAATTGAAATTAAAAACCTAACTGCACACCTGGAACAATTTGAAAAAAGAACAGCAAACTAATGTTAGAGCAACCTGAAGGAAAGAAATAACAAATATTAGAGAAGTAATAAATCAAACTGAGAACACAAAAACAATAGAATCAACAAAACCAAAATTTGTTTTATTTGAGAAGATAAACAAAACCAACAAGCCTTAGCAAGACTGACAAAGGAAAACTGAGAGATGATGCAAATAAATATAACCAGAAATAAGAGGGGAGACATCACTATTGATCCCATAGAAATAAGAAATATCATAAGAAGATACTATGAAAAACTATACTCCAAAAATTAGACAATTTACATTAAATGGACAACTCCCTAGAAAAACACATACTACCCACACTGACACAAGAAGAAGTTGAAGACATCAACAATCTAATCACAAATAAAGAGGTTGAATCAATCATGAAAAACCTCCCAACATAGAAAAACCCAGAACCAAATGGCTTCCCAGTTGAATTCCACAGATGATTTCCATAAGAATTTATACCAGTCCTGTTCAAACTCTTCCAAAAAATTGAAAAGGAGAGAACACTACCTAAATCACTCTATGATGCCTACATGCTGCAATACCAAAGCCAAAGATACTACAGGAAAAAAAAAATTAGAGAGTATTTTCTCTAAAGAATACAAATTCAAAAATCCTCAACATAATACTTACAAATCAAATCCAACAGCATATTAAAAGAGTTATACACCATGATCATGGATTTTATCCTAGGTATGCAAGGATGGTTCAACACAAGAAAATCAATTTTGTAATATACCACATTCAGAAATCAAAGAAAAAAACACATGCTCATCTCAAATGATGCAGAAGAGGAATTTGAAAAAATCCAGGATCCTTCCTTGATAAAAACATTTCAAAAGAGAGGAGTAAAAGGGAACTTCCTAGAAATGATACAGGGCATATTTGAAAGACTTTTACCTACTTTGTACTCAATGGTGAAAAGCTGAAAGCTTTCCTTCTAATATTGGTGTAATGGTTTGATAGTTTTATCTAATTATGAACTCCAAAAATATAAGTTGAATCATGTTTGTAAACTGATCTGTTCATCTGGGCATGACTGGGTTATGATTAGGGTGTTAATTGGGCCATGTTAATAGGGCAGTGATCCCCACCCCTTGGTGGGCATGGTATCAAGTATAAAAGGCAAGGCAGAAGATTTGAGAAGCAGATTTTTGAGAAGCAGTTCTGATGTTGGAGAGGAGCACCCCAGGAGAAGGCAAGTGAGCCGTTCGCCTGATAGTCTACAGCTGGCCTTGTGGAGGAAACAGAAGCTAAGCCCGGAGAGAAACCCAGCCCCAGGAACAGAGGAACCCAGAAGCCTGAACCCTAGCAAACTTAGGCAGCTGTCTTGCTCCAACATGTGGACTTGGTGAGGGAAGAAACTTATGCTTTGTGGCCTGGTAACTGTAAGCTTCTACCCCAAATAAATACCCTTTATAAAGACCAACAAATTATTGGTATATATTGTGAAGGCACCCCTTTGGCTGACTAATTCAATTGGGAATAAAACAACAATGCCCACTGTCAGCACTCTTATTCATCATTGTATTAGAAGTTTTGGCTAGAGGAATTACGTAAGAAAAAAAAATAAAAAGAATTCAAATCAGAAAGGAAGCAGTAAAACTTACACTATTTGCAGATGACATGATTCTACTAGTTCTAATAAATGAGTTTAATAAAATGGCAGAAAACAAGATCAATATGTAAAACTTTGTAGTGTATCTATATACTATTAATGATCAGTCTGAGGAGGGAATCAGGAAACAAATTCCATTTACAGTAGCAACTAAAAGAAACAAATATCTCGGAATAAATTTAACCAAGATGTAAAGGAACTTTATTCAGAAAACTATAAAACATTGCTAACAAAAATTAAAGAAGACCTAAACAAATGGAAGTACATTGCTTGTTCATGAGTTCGAAGAAAAAATATCATTACGATGCCAACTCTATGGAAATTGATCTACAGATTCAATGCAATCCCTGTCAAAATTTCAACAGTTTTCTTTGCAGAAATGGAAAAGTCAATTACCAAATTTATTTGGAAGGGAAAGGGACCCTGGATAGCCAAAAAATCTTAAGAAAGAAGAAGGAAATTTGTGGACTCACGTGTCCTGACTTTAAAGCACATTACAAAGCTACAGTGGTCAAAACAAAATGGTATTGATATATGGATAAATATATTGTTCAATAGTATCTAATTGAGAGTTCAGAAATAGACTCTCACCTCTATGTTCAACAGATTTGACAAGCCCACCAATCCCAATCAACTGTAACAGAACAAGCTCTTCAACAAATGATTCTGGGAGAACTGTGTATCTGTATCCAAAAGAATGAAAGAGGACCACTATCTCACAGCTTATTTAAAATATAACTCAAAATGGATCAAATACCTAATTATAAAAAGCCAAGACCATAAAATTCCTAGAAGAAAATGTAGGAAATCATCTTCAATTTATTTTGGTTGGTGGTGGTTTCTAAGACCTTCCATCGAAAGCATGAGCAATGAAAGAAAGAAAAAAGATAAATGGGACCTTCTCAAAATTAAAAACTTTTTTTTTTTGCTTCAAAGGACTTTGTCAAGAAGGTGAAAAGGAAGTCTACTTAATAGGAGAAAATATATATCAATGATATATAGAAGTCCTGCAATTGAATGATAAAAAGCCAAATGATCCAGTTAAAAAGTGGGCCAAAGAATTGAACAGGCATTCTTCCAAAGAGGAAAAACAAATGGCAAACAAAGCATATGAGAACATGTTCATTATCACTAGCTATTAGGGAAATGTAAATGGAAGCTACAATAAGATACTTTTTCACACCTTACAGAATGGGCATTATTAAAAAACAGAAAATTATGTGTTGGACAGGATGTGACGAAAGAGGAAAGCTTCTTCACTCTTGTTGGGGAGGTAAAATGGTACACAGCATCTGTGGACGACTGTTGGTTCCTCAGATATTTAAAGCAAAGTCTTCCATATGATCCAGCAATCCCACTGGTAGGAATATACTCTGAAACTCTGAAAGCAGGTAAGTGAACAGAAATTTGCACACTGATGTTTATAATAGTATACATTATGTTGAGTGAAACAAGCCACAAACAAAGTATAAATTTTGTATGATATCACTGATATGAACTAAATGTAATGAACAACCTCATGGAATTAATAGCTAGAAGTATAATCATCGAAGGAAGAATGAGGTTAGAGAATGAGAATGGGAGCTGAGGCTTAATTTGTACAGAATTTGTAATATGATTAATTGTAAATATTGGGAATTGGGTGAAGGTATTGTTAGCATCTTAGAGTGAATGTAATTAGCAGTGACAATATGTGGGTATGATTGTGGTTGAAAGGGAAAGTTTAGGGTCATGTACATTATTAGAAGGAAAGTTAAAGGATGAAACATGGGACTGTATAGCATAATGAAACCTGTTGTGTATGATGAGTGTGTTTAATAGATCAGATATAAGAATGTTCTGTGACTCAGAATAAATATTGACTGAAATTACAAGATGTTAATTTGATGGTATTGGGTAAAAACACACCTAAGGAAAATTATGGACTGTAGGAATAGTAATACATTCATATATTTCATCAATTATATGAAAAGAATAATTCTAAGTGAAAGAAACCAGACCCAAAGTACTACATCATGTAGCTCCATTTATATAAATTGTAAATATAAATAAATGTATAGATATGGAATTATATTAGCAGATATGTGTGGCAGGGGAAGGATAGAGGGATTGAGAGGAGACTGCTAAAGGGTAGGGGATTTTGCTTTTTTAGTAATGAAAATGCTCTATATTGATTGTAGTGATGAATGGATAATATGTGATTATGCCCAGCCTCTGAATGTACACTGTAGATCAGGGTTTCTTAAACTTTTTTGTTCCACAGACCCCTTTGCCAGTCAGGTGAAAACCATGGACCCCTTACAAAGTCCACACTATATTGTATATTATTTAATATATATATTACACTTGCACCAACACAAGAATAATGTATTTTTGAATTTCAAGTCAAGCTCATGGACCCCTTGTTAAGAACCCTTGCTGTAGATAGTGTATGATATGTGAATATGTCTCAATAAAATTGCTTTAAAAATGCATTTATTAATAATAGAACATTCCTACAAAGATTATTATATGGCTTATGTATGTTAATATATATAAAACTCTTGGAAATCAGTGTTGTGCATATGATGATAAAGTATTTACTATAATAAAATATTTATTATTATTTTCATTCCTATCATTGACAGCATCATCATCTTTCTCATGCTCCTTGTTATCACTTTATTACATGTAGTCTTGGTTTTATCCTCAGTGCTTTTCCTTCATACTGACTCCAAAAATATCTTTTAAATAGACAGAAGAGATCACATAACACATCAATTTAAAATTCTCCATTGATTCCTCATTGCCTTCAGGAAAGTAGAATGAAAGAATTTACCTTGTATGTAATAGGAAAAAATTAAATATTTGTTATAAAATTAGTTTGCTTTTCCAAAGGAATTAGAAAGTTAATAAACTATGAAAATGCTTTTCTGAGTCAGAAATTCTTCAAATGAATCCTTAATTTGCCCCCAAGTAGTTGTGTATTCATGGGGAAGTCACTTAAATCTTTGGTCCATTTCCTTGTCTATAGAAGGAGAAGAAGGATTAAAGGACTTCACAGGGTTTTTGTGAAACTTAGGATCTGTTTTAGTTCTGATGGGCTGTTGAAATACAATATACCAGAAATGGATTGGCATTTACAATGGAGACTTATTAACTTGCAAGCTTTTCGTTCTTAGGCCATGAAAGTGTCCAAATCAAGGCATCATCAGGTAAGCTTTCTCTCTGTTTCTCTCTCTTTCTCTGTTGGTTTGAGTCTTTTCTGTGGACCCCAGAAAATTATGTTCTTAAACTGAACCTATTGCAAACCTCTGATTAGATTAGATCAGTGAAGGGCCATTTGATTAGATTCCTCCAGTAGGGCGTTGCCCAGGATTGGTTTTAATCCTCTTACTGGAGTCATTTATAAATAGAAGAATAAAAGCCTCTGATGCAGGAAAAAGCTGCAGAGACAGAGAAATACTGAAAGGCTGAGAGAGAAGTCACAGAGAACACAGACTGGAATCAGTGGAGCACAGAGGCATGAAAAGAGGCCCTTGAAAGCCTGAAAGAGATGAAGCCTAGAGGAGAGATGAGCTCTCCTTGAGCTCTGGGAGAAAGTGAGTCACAAGGAGAAGGCAGAGGCTGGCTGACAGCTAACATTAGGCGCTGCTATGTGCCTGATTACCCACAGCTGAGATTGGAGTGAAAGCCTTTTTTTAAAATGATGATACCATGTGCCTGATTGCCCATAGCTGCAACTTATTAAGACAGCATTTCTTGATGATGTCTTGATTTGGGCACATTCACAGCCTCAGAACTGTAAGATTTTAACATAATAAATTTCCATGATAAAAACCAACCCATTTCTGGTATATTGCATTGGCAGCATTTGGCCAACTAAAACATTCATTGAAGACCAGCTGCTGGCAATCCTAAACTCCTTTGTCATAAGGCAAGGCACATGATGACGTCTCCTGGTCTCTCCTCTCTCTCTGGGTTTTGTTTCTTTCAGCTTCTGGCTTCAGTGGCTTTCTCTCATCTCCTATGAGTTTCTCTCTTTCTGTTTCTCCATATTCATTCCATTATGAATGTTTCCAGTAAGAGGATTAAGATCCACCCTGGGCCATCAACCAACTGAAGTAACCTAATCTAAAGATCCCGCCTACAATAGTTTCACACCCACAGGAATGGATTAGGTCTAAGAGCATGAATTTTCTGGGGTCCATATAAGACTCAAACTACCATTGGGTCTATCATTCTGTGATTTTAATCATTTAAAGCCCTCTACCTTATAAGTCATAAAGTGATTCTATGATTATGTGTATTTCTGCAGAATTGATCCAATTGCCATTTACTCTCTACAGTATATCTTCTTAAAATTTCTTCTGAATTACAAACAGATAAATAATTTGTATATAGTATTTTAATTTTAATTTTCATGTCCATTATGGGCATATCTAGAAATGTCCAGATAAATTATTTTTCAAATAAATAAGTTTTCATTCTCTATTCACTCTGCATAAAAATAAATATGCTTATTAAAAATAAATCTATACTCACACATTGATTTTTATAACTGTCAGGATTTCTAATCACCACTATCATTCAAGACCACCTCTAAGTAGGTACAATTTTTGGCTTGCAACAATTTATTGAGTAGATACATACATAAACCAAGATTAACCTTTTTCCTTCTCCTTCAGAAGATTATATAAAGGATGTCATGATATCATAGTTGTGAACCAAGAAAGAGACACTGGTTCAAAAGTGGTAATGTCTTTGGAGACTTAACTTCTTTCTTATGCTGCTTCTCAGTGCACTTTTGGACTGTTCACCTCTCAACCTGGATAAGCCACTTTCATCTTCTGATGAATTTCTGCTGGTCCCATAGTTTTTGCTCCATGGGCACTTACTATCACCAGAACAGGTGCTCCATCTCTAACAGACCCCAGTATCATGCCATGAGCAAGTTTTCCAACTGTGTATAATTCTCTGCTGCAGAAGCTTGAACTTCCTGTAGTACACTAGGGTTTTATGACATTATTCTCCTATTGAGGCTTGCTGCAGATACCTTTTTTGCCCCCACAGTCTGACTTCCTATGTCTTAAGTAGCTGGGCTTCCTGCAGCAGAGCCTGGATTGCTGTGGAGTCCTTTTCTGTCTGGACCCCTCTCAAAGCAGGCATCCTCCTGCATCACTTGGTAAATGGGTCAGAGATTTAATCCTGAAGAGTCCTATCAAGCATAGTACTACATGTAGTGAAAAGCAGTGATTTTTCCTTTATTTTGGAAAAGTGGATCCCTAAACACATCACTTATGGGGCAGACCCTGAATCTTTATAGGCTTCATATCTCACCATTTTGATTACATGTATCTTCTGAAGGCACCAACATTTTTTTCCATTGCTTGCACATTTAGTTCAATTAACAAGATATCATTGATATAGTGGACTAATATGATGATTAATCCAAAATCCAGACAGTCCAATTCTCTTCAGAATGTATTTTGACAGGCTGTTAGAGAAGAAAAACATAACTCTTGTAGAAGAGTGTAAATGTGTCCTATTGAATGTGAACTGATTTGTGAGAGTAATTGTAAAGAATGAATTTGTTAGATCAGTGTTCCATCTCTCATTATTATGACTGGGCCACTTGGTTTTGATGGTGAAGGGCCACAAGTCATCTAATAATTCAGGATTCTATATCCCCAGTATTTTTTGGGAGATGACTATTCTAAGTTCTTCCCATGATTTGCTTATTTAACCTTTCTAAAACATCAATGAGATAGGGATCAGTCTCCCTATTTTATGAGTGTGGATATTGAGACCTGGAGAATTTATGGGACATTTGTAAGATATTATTGGTGTATACTTCTCTGGGAAAAATGTCCTAATTTATAGTCATTGCAGTCATCATGAAAGAATATTAAGAAATGTACTGTATCTCACCCAGGAAGCTCCACTCATCTTTAAAACATATAAAGAATATGGATTTGTTTGTCATTTGATGCTCAAGATAAAATTTTAAGATAAATGCTAAGACTTAAAACTTCAAAATGACTTACTTCCATGGAAAAAAGAATGGCAGAAGGTATTCTATGAGCTTCTTCTTTTCTTTTAAAAGGTTTGTTTTACTAAGTAAGACCTTTTATTTTCAAGTGACAACTGACCTTAAAACAATTTTAAAGTAGTTGTGAAGAGCAGGGAAGCAACTTACCCAATTAACTTGCAAGACCTTACTCATGATGGCAACCTCACTTGTGGTTCACCCTGCTCTTCAAAGTTGTGCTTTTACAGTCTGAAATCCCATAAAAGAAAATTCAGAAATGAATTGCAGATTCACTTACGCACAAGTAAATGGTTATGAAATCATTAAATCTGCCTAAAGAAATATCTGGAAATTTGGTCTCTAATTGTTACTCCCACATAGCAAATGAATGATAAATATATGTATTCCTTCACTTTTTGAAACAAAACTTCATTGGTTAATTTTATACATGCAATAAATGCATGATGGTTTGTTGCTGTCATATAACAGAAATATTATAAACAAGGAAGTGAAACTCCTTTCCTGTACTCAGGTGAATGTTATGGTCAAGGGGAAATAAAGATAATACAATTATATTTTAATGAAAGCATAAGGATATTTAATTTGGTATGTATCACAATCTATTTATCTATATACAGTAAAAGATTTGAATAAGTTTCTGGGTCTCTTAAAATGCATAATATTTTCTGTCTTATTTATTGCATGGTATTAATTGTCAATTAAATTACCAATTATAACATTGTGCATCATCTATGAAAGAAAGCAAATGGTTTCATTCAAATTTTTATATTGTATATACTTAAGTTGTTTATTTCAAAAAATATCAACTTAGGACTATAGAGTTGATACAGAATAAAAATAAATTCATCTTGTCAGTCTGATAGAGACACAAATTAAAATTTCCTGACAGTTATAAAAATCAATATGTGGGTATAGATTTATTTTTAATAAACATTTCTTTTTATGTACAGTGAATAGAGAAATAAATTATTTAATTGAAAAATAATTTATCTTTGAATTTCTACATTTGCTCCTAATGAACATAAAAATAAAAATTAAAGTACTACATACAAATTATGTTTTAGACCTACACTGAGACCTGATAAGAACACCAATCAGCAACTGGGTTTCAAGTTAATTACATTTTCCCCTGTATCCTGGAAATGATTTGTATTAAGAATAAACACGTTTCCTCATATTATTTTTTTCTGCCTACAAAGCCTCAGTTAACACTATTATCTGAGGACTTATAGAGTGTTTGAGCTACTATCACAGAATTCCACATGACATTACATTTGACTAAAGAACCCATCCTACAGTAAAGAAGATAACAGCAGGAAACAAATAACCATGAGATCCACTGATCATACTACTTAGCATACCACTCAGCAACTTTCAATATGATAAAACAATACAATGACTTTTTGAAGGGACAGCTGAGGCAATAACTTGGATATTGATATTGTGAAAATATGGAGCACTATCCTTCAGAAAACATTACACAAACAAATCAATAATCCTAATAGTATTCTGTGCTCTGAAGAAATATAATACATAAGTCCTGAAACCAAAGGATAGAAGAAGGAGTGGCCCTGTTCATCATTACTGTCTGTAACTCCCCTAGGGAACATGTGCTTCCATTTCCTACAAATCTAGGTTCTGAAGATCTAGAGATCCAAATGTTTAAAGAGAGTAAGCTTCTACCATGTGGGTGATGGGAAAGCCAGGGACCAATGAGCACCAGAAGCTAGCCTCAGAATGCCACAGCATTTGGGAAGAAAGCATTACCTTGCTAATAGTTCAATTTTGGACTTCTCCTTAGGAAAAGTTATGAGACAATAAGTCACTGTTTATGATAGGAGGACTTCTGGCTTTTGCAGAGAGCACTTTCCATTCCATTATCAGAGAGGATGGGGCCTACAGCACAGTATTTTCAGAGAGCATGGCCATTTTGCCAGCACTAGGAATTGGTGGGGATGCTGATCCAGAAGGTCCAGAGGACAAAGCATCAAGCCACAGATGGCTCTCAGACCTTGATATCTAATGGTGCTTGCCCTGCTGGATTTCAGAATTGGTTGGGACCCATGCCCCTCTTTTCCTTCCAATTTCTCTCTTCTAGAATGGAAGTTTTATCTTATGACTTTCCCAATATTGTATATTGGAAACAGATAATTTATTTTCAAAGTTACAGCTCCATAAGACAAAATATTTTGACACAGAAATGGACGACACCCATAACAGATTTAACTAATCAATTTTATTGGTAGATTTTAATAAAGCATGAATCCATACAAAGTGTACAATGAATGGTATTCAATGTAATCACATATTTGTGCATTCATCACCCCAATCATTCTCAGAGCACTTTCATTATTCCAATAAAAATAATAATAAACAAAAAGCAAATAAACCAAACTCATCACCTCTCAATCTCTCTATGCTTTGCCTGTTGTACATAGCTGCTATTCTTTTCCTTCTATCAAGTATATTTATATTTTGTAAAAAACAGTCTCATATATGTAATATCCCCCATATTCGTGTTTTACATGAAGTTTTACTATCTTATATAGTCCCATGTTACAGTTTTTAGCTTTCCTTCTAGTAATATACATGACCTTAGGCTTTCGCTTTCAACCATACAATAGCATTGCTAGTAACAAACACCATAATATGCTTTCACCATTTCTATTCATTTCCAAAGATTTACAAAAAATCTTTTTATCAATTCTGCACAGATTAACCCTCAGCTTTCCATTCTCTACACTCCTTCTATTTTCTGGTGACCTGTATTCTAATTAATAACTCCATGAGTTTACACAACATATTTAATTCATAATAGTGCAATCATACAGTATTTGTCTTATTTGTCTGGCTTTCTTCACTCAACTTAATGTCCTCTAGGTTCATCCATGTTGTCATATGCTTCATGACTTAATTTCTTCTTATCACTGAATAATATTTCATCATGTCTATACAGCACAATTTGTTTACCCATTCATCAGTTGATGGATACCTGGGTTGTTTCCATCTCTTGGCAATCATGAATAATGCTGCTATGAACATTGATGTGAAGATGTCTGTTTGTGCCTCTCTCAGTTTTTCTGATTTCATACCTAGTAATGGTATTGCCCAATCACATGGCAAGTCTATATTCAACTTCCTTAGGAACTGCCAAACAGTCCTCCAAAGTGGCTGTACCATTCTACATTCCAAACAACAGTGAATAAGCATTCCTATCTCTCCACATCCTGTCCAACATTTACAGTTTTCTGACTTTTTAAAATTTTATTTTTTTAAATGTATGGAAATATATCACTCATACATGAACATACATAAACAATAAGTGTGTGGTAATAGTTGTGAACTTAAAAAACAAATATACATAACATCATGCAGGGCTCTCATACCTCACCCTACCACCAATACCTTGCATTGTTGTGAAACATGTTTAAGTAATGATTAAAGAGCATCTTCAAAATATTACCACTAACCAAAGTATTTTCCCCCAACCCACCCTATTATTATTATTATTTATATCATTTATACATGAACATACATAAACAATAAGTGTATAGTAAAAGCAAAGATTCATAACATCATACAGGGCTCACAACCATCAACCCTCCACCAACACCCTGCATTGTCATGAGACATTTGTTACATGAAAGAATATTGTCAAAACCTTACTACTAATTATAATCCTTACCCTACATTTGGTGTAATTTTCCCCCAACCCACCCTATTATTATTTTTAAAATATATTTTATGACAAAAGTTGTAAACTTACAAAACAATCATGTACATGCTTAGAATTGTCAAACAACACCCCTCCAACAACACATCACACCATGATGGAACATTTGTTACAGATTAAGAGATAACATCATCTGACCATTACCAGTTCCATAGCATATATTTGGCACACATTTTCCATACCTGCCCCCCATCATCCACACAGTACATCTTTGGCATAGATGCAAGAATATTACATTATTACTGTTAACCACACTCCATAGGTCACTCCAGTTGTATTTTTCCTGTGCTTCTCCACATTCCCACCACCCTGCAATACTGATGATCACCTGCTCTAGCTCACAAAGAACAGTCTTGCATCTGTACCATTAACCACTATTCTCATCCACCTCTGGGTTTACTGTGCTTTCAGTCCCTAGATTATTCTCTTTCTGTCTGTTAGCATTTACAACCCTAGACTAACATTTTCAGCCACATCCCCATTTATAAACCAGCTGTTACTCACTATGTGTTACCATCAACTCTGTACATTTCCACACTTTTACAGTTAAGCTAATTAAAACTTCTGCATACATTAATTATCAGTAGTCCATCTCATTACATCACATCACTTTTAAGAACCCACCACCTACCACCAGGTCTTGAAGATATTTTCCTACATTTTCTCCTAGAAGTTTTATGGTTCTTGCTTTTATATTTAGGTCTTTGATTCATTTTGAGGTAATTTTTGTATAGGGGTCCGCTTTCCTTCTTTTGCTATGGATATTCAATTTTCTCAGCACCGTTTGTTGAATGGACTGTTCAGCCTGAGCTGAGTAGATTTGACAGGATAGTCAAAAATCACAGGACCATAGATGTGAGGGTCTATTTTTTTAAGCATCTATTTAGTTCCATTGCTCTATGTGTCTGTCTTTATTCCAGTACCATGCTGTTTTTACCACTGTAACTAAGTAATACAACTTAAAGTCCAGAGATGAAAGTCCTCCAACTTTGCTTTTGTAACCAAGAGACCTGCTTTGCAGGAAATACTAAAGGGTGTGCTACAGACTGAAAAGAAAAGACAGGAGAGAGAGGTCTAGAAGAGAGTCAAGAAATGAAGATTATGTCAATAAAAGTAACTAAAAGTATCAAAACAGTGGTGAAAATAAAATATGACAGATAACACCCACATATTCAGTAATAAACTTAGCCAATGATGTAAAGCACTTGTACTCAGAAAACTACAACTCATTGTTAAAAGAAATTTTTAAAAGATCTAAATAATTGGAAGAACATTCCATGCTCATGGATTGAAAGACTAAACATCATTAAGATGTCAATTCTACTCAAATTGATATACAGATTCAATGGAATCCTGATAAAACCTCCACCAGCATTTTTTAAATAAATGGAAAACATGATTGTCAAATTTATTTGGAAGCTAATGGTTCCTGAATAATTAGAAATATCTAAAGGAGGAAAAGCAAAGCTGGAGGACTTTCATCTTTGGACTTTACGTTGTATTAGCTAGCTACAGTGGTAAAAACAGCATGGTACTGGAATAAAGACAGACACATAGAGCAATGGAACTAAATAGATGCTTAAAAAATAGACCCTCACATCTATGGTCTAGTGATTTTTGACTCTCTCAGTTTATGTTTATCTGTGAATATTTTAAACTTGCTGTCAATTTTGAAAGACAATCTTGCTGGGTATAAGATTCTCAGATGGAAGTTTTTCTCTTGCAGTATCTTAAATATATCATACAACTGTCTTCTTGCCTCCATGGTTTCTGGGGAGAGATTAGCACTTAATCTTAATGGGTATCTCTTACATGTTATGCATTGCTTTTCTTTTGCTGCTCTCAGAATTCTCTCTTTGTCTTTGGCATTTGACATTTTGATTAGTATGTGTCTTGGAGTTTGTCTATTTGGATTTTTTTTTTTTTTTGATAGGAGTATGCCATGCTTCTTGGACATGGATATCTATGTCCTTCAATAAGGATTGGTAAATTTTCTGCCATTATTTCTTCAAATATTCCTTCTGCCCCTTTTCCCTTCTCTTCTCCTTCTGAGCACCCATGACACATGTATTTGCACGTCTCTTGCTGTCATTTAGCTCCCTGAGGCCTTGTTCAAGTTTTTCCAAACTTTTTTTCATCTGTTCTTTTGTATTTTCACTTTCAGAGGACTTTTCTTTAAGCTCACCAATCCTTTCTTCTGCCTCCTCAAATTTACTATTACAGGATTCCAGTGTATTTTGAATTTCATTTATTGCACCTTTCATTCCCATAAAATCTGTTATTTTTCTATGTATGCTTTCAAATTCTTCTTGGTGCTATTCCAATATCTTCTTAATATACTTAATTTCTTTAGTTATCTTATTGAGTTTATTAAGAAAATTTGTTTGAACTTTGTTGTCGGTGGCGACGGGGGTTAAGCCTTGGGGGTTCCGGCTTGCTGCCTCTGGTGGTCTCCTCCTGGCTCTCCCAACGAGGCAGCGAGATGAAGGAAAACAAGGAGGGAAGTGAGGGGAAACGGGGGTCGTCAGCCTGCCGGGCTCAGGCGTCCCCAAGTGCGGCAGGCCAGGAAAACAGGGCTTGTCGGGCCCAGGAGTCCCCGGGTGCGACAGGCCAGGAATCTGGGGTCTACACTAGTGGGGGTATAGATGATACTGGGGTCCGCATTCTGCAAGACGCGGACGATGGGGCTGGGGGAGGCAGCCGGGCAGCTGGTGGAGAATAAGTAATGAATACGGAGATCAACCACACTCCGGAGGCATGGTTGGGCCACCAGGTCTGAGTTTATTAGGCAAGTTTCAGGTTATATACTGAAC
>PVKH010000879.1:0-33718 GCA_004027955.1 Chaetophractus vellerosus | reverse complement strand
AAAAAAAAAAGACAAATTCCTTGCATATTCACAAATTCAAAACATATTTATTCAAAATCTCATTAGGATGTTCTAGAATAATAAAGTATAATAATTCTAGAGAAAGACAAGAAAAATAAAGAAGGGGAACTAGCCCTATAAGAATAGACCACTCAATAATTGGTGTTTGGTGTAACTGGCCATCCAAATGCAGGAAAAAAAAGAGAAATAGTTTCCTATTTCATATTAAACACAAAAATACATTCCAGAAGAAGGAAATATAAAAATCCAAATTGAAACACATTTATAAGAAAATATAGAGAACATCTTTTAATGATACTGGGTAGAAAGGATTTCTTAAATAAGATATAAACCACTAAATAAAAAGGATGATGGCTCTGACTACATTAAAATGAAAAACTACTGTTCAATGAAAAGTAGCATAGTTAGAATAGAAGTAATACATTAGAAGATATTTGTAGCATAAATCATTATTCCCCAGAATTTATTTTTAACAGTTTATAAATTTACAAATCAAAAGCAATGGACAATATTTGTAAAAAGACCTTGGTTAAAAGGGGGAAATAGTAAATACAAATGAGTTTTAATGGCTAAGAGATTTCAAAGTGAGTCGGGAGGTCATTCCTGGGTTACTCTTATGCA
Organism: Chaetophractus vellerosus; assembly: GCA_004027955.1. Taxonomy (NCBI): domain Eukaryota; kingdom Metazoa; phylum Chordata; class Mammalia; order Cingulata; family Chlamyphoridae; genus Chaetophractus; species Chaetophractus vellerosus. The sequence continues at coordinate 33,076 of PVKH010000879.1, read as the reverse complement.
TGCTTCAGGAGGATCTCACTGACTGCCACAGTAAGCAAAGCTTAAAACAGGGGGGCTCCGGAGGGCCCTGGAGACATCTAGACACTATAGACAGGGCAGACAATCTCAGGAATTCGGACCCTGTCAGCGGGCCTTACTTTGGTGTATATGCTCCCCAGTGTAACAGAGTTAGACTTATGTATAATTTCCCTATACATAGCTCTTCTGCCCCTTTTATTTGAACCTACAATAAGCACCATACTCGTTAAATATATGTCCCAGAGACTTAAATCTTTCGTCTGTTCATATGCCAGTTGAGCCTTGAATCTCAATAGAGCTGCAACACCTACTGTCCAGTTCATTAAACTAGCCCAGGACAACTAACAAAAGGATAATGATGGACAACGCTCATCCCCAAAAAACAGAGAGTATCTATAACTGCAAGCAAGACAATGCCATCCATCCGCCCCATGGAATTTAAGCCCCTGTCAATAAGAAACAGAGTAGACATAACCATTTGAAAACCCTCAAGATTGAGGAATGAACAAACATAAGGGAGAATGCAACTATCGACTAAAGTAGGCTTATTATTATTCTAGCAATGGAAGAACTTGTAATATTGATATAAAGGCAGTGGCCACCAGAGATTCTGAGGGGAGAGAGAGGAAAGAATAGGTGTAACATGGGGCATTTTGGAGACATTGAAATTGTCCTGCATGACATTGCAATGATGGATACAGGCCATTATACATTTTATCAAAGCTTATAAAATCGTGCAGTGCAAAGTGAAAACTATAATGTAAACTATAGACCATGGATAGTAACAATGCTTCAATGTGTATTCATCAATTGTAATAAATGTACCACACTAATGAAAGATGTTGTTAATGAGGAAAAGTGGGGGAGGGGGTAGGAGTGGGGTATATGGGAATCCCCCTATATTTTTTATGTAACCCGTGTATAATCTAAAGCTTCTTTCAAAATAATTTTTTAAAAAGCAGGGACAAAATCTCCGAGAGAAAATAGGTTCATAAAAGGAACTGAAATTCATAGAAGAAACCTCAATGGTTAATGATCATATCAAAAGATGCTTAACATTACTTATAAGAAAGAAAATTAAAATAATGAGATATCAAAGTCATTAGACTGGCAAACAATTTCAACCCCAACAATACCGCAGGTATAAAAACGTAAATTACATTAATTTTGGAGAGCAATTTGGCAATATCTCACATAGCTAAATATGTATATACACTATGAACCAGCAATTAAAGTTCTAGGTACAGACCTAGAGAAATTCTTCCATATATCTATAGCTATATCTATATCTACCTATATCTATCTATATGAAGATATTCAAGCATTGCTCACAATAGTGAAAAATTCGAAATAATCTAAATGTGTATAATAAAAGAATAGATAATTTTGCATATCCACACAAGGAATTTACTATACACTAATTATAAATACATTAAATCTACATCTACCAATATAAACTAAAAAGTTTCAGAATTTGTACACTATGATATTAGTTACATACATATTAAAAATATATTATTATATATTATTTATGGAAATCTATATAACATAAGAAAACATAAACTTGGAAGATAATACTAAATTTATTTTAGTGGCTGCCTTTGAGGAAAGAGGTTACAGCGAAAGGGTAAGGGAAGAAAAGGGTCTTAGATTTTATCTGCAATGTTTTATTTCTTTTACTAAAAATATACCTAAGTAAAAATGACTATATAATAACATTAATTCTGAATGTGGTGGGGGTATGCCTCTGTATTTTAAATTCCCCACCTGCTAAATAAATATAATAAGGAAAGAGAGACTGGGAGGGAGGGAAAGAAGGAGAGAAAATTATTCGATCATTTAGCCTCTAAAAAACTATTTAAAAAAAAATACCAGATTAAAGGGAGAAAAAGTCCGACCAGAACAGCTTATTTTAAATAAATGAAAAATGAAAAAGTAGGTAAAATACATGAAATTTTGTTAGAGGCTGTCAAATCATTTTGTAGAAAATCTTGAGTTAAGGCAAAAAAGAATTACCAAACGTCTGAAAACCTGAAAAGTCTAAAAAGGGGAAATATAACAAATCAGAGGAAAAGTAGGAAAAGAAAAATCATTGACGTTGATTTATAAACAAAATTTAATTTAAAATGAGGGTTAAACAAAAAAAGAAATAAAAAAAATGAGGGTATAACAGAAATAGTTTAAGTTGATGTTTTGTTGAAATATTAACAGAACTGATAAAGCACTGATTATATCAAATACATAAAGGAAGGAAAAACTGAAGTCAAAATTAGAAATTCTAGCCATAACAGAAGGATTAAAAGCCAATTAAGATAGAAAGGTACAGGAATACAACATTGGTAGGATTCTAGGAAAAAATCATCACTATAATGTCTATTGTGAAAATGCCGTTCATTTTTTCTGGGGAACTTAGGTAACCAAAGCTATAAAAATAAAAATAAAAATAATAATAATAATAATAATAATAATACATAACCTTTCTTTTAAGGAAAATATTTATAATCCTGTAGAACAGAAATAACACAAACACTCAGCTTGTGAAAACTGGTTAAGGGAACTGTTATGAGTGAATCCTATATAGTTTTATAAGATGATGAGGATATGGCCTATGTTAAGGACAAGAAAATATTAACTGAAAGAAGACTGCGACACACATAGTGATAAGGATTAAAAGAGGAGTTAATATAAATGAAAGTGTCAGTGTTTTAGATTCACGGATTTTTTTCTACACAGATTTGAAAGCCAAAAAAATAAACATTTATATACTGAAAGGCAAAAATATTTTAATGCAATTGAAATGAAAACTAAAGGAGAGAAAATGAAAAGGTAGAGAAGTGCAAAATCCACTTTAGAAAAGCACTTCACCCACAATAGTATAAAATACGTAGTTCTACTGTTTATTCATTTATTTTTTTTACATATCATCCCCCTCCCCCTTTCTGCTTGTTCTTGCTGTGTTCTTTTTTTTTTGCATTCTTCTGTGTCTGCTTTGTCTCCCCCATTGTGGCGACGTGCCGAGTCAGCTCACCGGTGAGCGGCGGCCTTGCCCACTCGCGGGCAGCTTGCCCCGCTGGTGAGCGACTCTGCTCTGCTCGCGGGCGGCTCTGTTCTGCTCGTGGGCGACTTGCCTTGCCTGTGGCGGCTTTGCCCTGCCCACGGCGGCTCTGCCCCGCCCACGGCGGCTTGCCCCCTCAAGGTGGTCTGCCCTGTTTGGAGAGGCCCCCGGGAACCAAACCCAGGGCCTCCCATGTGGTGTACCAGCGCCCTATCCACTGGGCTACAGCCGGCCCCTCTACTGTTTAAAAGAGTAAGTTTCCTTGGTTGCAAACTTGACTTATATGTTATGCTTATACCTTAAAAATGCCAAATGATCCTTTCCTACTGAATTCTTTACTTACCAATCTTCTGGTTTGATAGCAGAAGGGTCAGGAATTTTGGCTCTTTCATCCCAATCATCAGGTTTTTTGTCACTGGGATCTTCGATTTCTTTGGGAGGGTTGATAGGGGGAACCACATCCTCTAGAAGGCTTCCTTTGTTTACAACTATTTGATCAATTAACACCTCGAAGGTGTCATCTGGATTCATCACTAAAGGCCAATTTAAAGATGTTAGAAATATCATCTTGAGAGACATTTTAAAGATAAAGGTAATAAAACTATCCTAAACTTCATGGGTAAAATCTTCTTCCAACAAGAAAGAGGGGAATAACCAATGTATTAAATTGAAATATGTGAAAACCACTAAATATACTTTCTAAAATAAAAGATAATTTTGTTTTAAACTATGTGCTTTACAACAAAATGCCACATTACTTCTCACAAAAAAAAAAAATCCAATAGTTTGGGACTTATGCCACCAGTCATCTACATTCTTTTAATAGTTGCAGAATACAACCCAATTTCCTTCAGCATTATATATATATAAATTGTGCAACTTTTCTATAAGTTTGAGATTGTTTAAATCAATACAGTAAAAGACAATGGTTAGAATCTTTTAAGTTACCCTGTATCGTTCTTAAAACAACTACAGAATGATATTATAAAATATTAGAGAAAGTTTAAGCAAAGAAAAAAATCATTCAATAATCATAGCACAATGATCAAAGTTTTTGCATAAAGTAGTGAGAAAAGGAAGTGTTTAAGTCATACCTGAATTTCAATTACAGTCCTACCAGTTACTGCTGTTTCCTAGAGCAAAACAGAGAGACTACTGCTCTTCTCAAATGATGAATCTAAAGAAAGTACCTAGCATAGGGCATGGTACTTATTAGGCATTTAACGAAAATTAGTTCTTTTTTCCTAGTCCTTTTCTATTTGCTTGCATCATTTTCCCAGTGGCCATCATGATGTTTATGACTTGAATCTCGGTCTCTTTCTCAGTTTCAATACTATAAGCATTTTTCCATTTTCACTTTTAATGTATTGTATAGAAAACTCCCCTATGGTGACATTTAGGTAATTTCAAATTTTCAGTATACTTTCATATAGGTAATTTTCTTTCTTCTGGATTATTTCCTTTGGATAAATTTCTAAAATTGGGTTTTGGTTTTAAAGAACATAAAACTCATATGGCTTTTAATATATTCTACCAATTTGCTTTCCAACAGGTTTGTAGAAAGTCAAATTATATAAAATATCTTCTGTGCTATTTACAATTTATCATTAATTTTACTTTTTACTATATGTTTCCCAAAATGTCCAGTATTATTTCACAACTATTTCAGAAAAATGTTTTTGGTATAATAGCTGATATTTAAAAATAAGATAAAGTTGGGCACTGCTTTGACCTACCAAACAAATTTTTCTGCAACTGCAGTTTTTGGAAAGAAAATCAAAATACCCTGGGTGCTGGATGGAGCTGAGACTTAAGGAAGGAAGGAAGGAAGGAAGCTGACAGAGTATTTAAAAACTGTCTTGCTAGATTCTGACATGCTGTGATTTAAAGTAATCATGGGCAGACCAAAGCTATATAACAATGTGTACTTGTCAACAGGAGATACACCCTACACCCCTGTGGCGACTGAATCATTTCTCCCACAAAAAGCATGTTCAGGTCTCAACCTCTGGTCCTGAGGGTGTGCACCTATTTGTAAATAGGACCTTTGAAGATATTATTAGTTAAGGTGTACCTCTGGTCCTGAGGGTGTGCACCTATTTGTAAATAGGACCTTTGAAGATATTATTAGTTAAGGTGTACCCTGAATGAGGGTTGGCGTTAACCTAATATGGCTGAAGTTCTTATAAGCAAAGCAAATTGGACATGGAAAGAAAAGCCAGAGGAGAAACAAGAAGCTGAAAATCAATGGAACCTGGAAGAGAAGGGAGAAGACACTGTTATGAGCATGGCCATGTGACAGAAAAGCCAAGGAAACCAAAGATTGCTGGCTGGCCAGTTAGAAGATAATGACCACAGGAGCAAGCAAGTTTTCTAGCCTCAGAAACCAAGAGCCAGTAAATTCTTGTTTTAAGCCAACCCATTGTATGGTGTTTGTTTTAGCAGCTGGAAACTAAAACACCCCCAAAGTCCATACAAACTCCCAGGTACTTACACTTTGGACAGATTATACAAGGCACAGGACTGTATAATAGTGAACCATGTGGTGGAAGATGGCCTGTGGTTAACAGTACAAATATAAGAGCGTTCTCTCATGAACTATAACAAAGATACCTACTAAGACATAGTGTTAATAATAGGGGGTGTATGGGAAAATATACCAAATGTTAGCTATGGACCAGAGTTAGTGGTAATAGTCTGATGATATTCTTTCATAATCTGTAACAAATGTTCCACAACAATGTAAGATGTTGGTGGAGGGGTAATGTATAGGAATTCTGCATATTATGCATGATTGTATGTAAGCTTACAACTTCTCTAATAAAAATATATATTATTAAAATTTTTTAAAAATTCTCAAGTACTTAAGTAAAACTACGTATGTTAATAAATGGTTACTTAATGCTTTTCCTCTCAAAGTTTAAATGTGTGTGACAACCATAATGAGGTGGGACCTAAAACTAATCACAAGTGTCTGTAGAAAAAAATCTTAACTTTTTAGTTTGCCATTCAGGACCTCCCCTTCTTTATTTTCTAGCTTTTCCTTCTTACATTATCTCTAATTTCACAGTGCCTAAAATGTCCTCCCTTGTCCCTCTATCATTTTCTACATTCTATCTATACTTCAAGATGAATGCAAATATAATCTCCTTCACCAGGTTTTCTCTGAATCTTCAAGCTGCAAATAATATTGCTTTTGAACTAATTAATGAACTTCATCTGTATTTCTCATATGGCATTTTACTTTGTACTTTGTGCTATAATTATCATGTATGCCTTATTTTCCCAAAAAGATAAGTTCCTTAGGTGTATCCATGCTTGTTTCTCATAAAGCACCTGCCATGAATATGTCAGTAGTCAGCAAGTATTTTTGAATTTGTGAATGAATTAAAAGGATATACCAAGGGTATAGAGATGAGTCTTCCTGTCTGTAAAGAACTTTTTAAGGTCTACATCTGGAGGTTTGGCATGTTTCTCTTCAAAAACTCCAGTTTTAGGATGTTTATGTCTGAAGATAAAATGAAGTTTATAATCTTCTCCACATTTATCTGGCCCAAACATAATGGTATAGGATGTTTTATCATAAAAGTTTTCCTTCAAAGAGAAATGAGTGTTGGAGTTAGTAAAACAGATCATTTAATGAATTTTTCTATTCTATTTGGTTGGGTAGAACTTAAAAAAATATACTAAATGCTAACTCACCAAAGAATTACTTGACACAAGTGAAAAAAAACAGAAGTGGAAAACTTACAAATTTTGTCTCAAAAGTGTTAGCTTTTTCAAAAAAGCACATGCTACTTTCCATTCCAAAAGATGCAGCATAGAAACGAAAATTATCCCAGCAACACCATTAGCTTTATTTGCTTTATATGATTGTTAAATTTTATTTAGAAAATCATTAGAGGAAAGTATATTTATAACATTAGAGCTAAAATGATTATCCGTATTTAGTATTCAAGAACACCAGAAGAGGTGTTAATCTGATTGCTGCCTGTTCTACTACCAGTCATTTCCCTTCATTTAGCATGGCATAGTGGTTAAGAGCATGGGGTCTGGAGTAAGACACCTGGGTTCAAATCTACCATTACCGCTTTTGCTAGAGGTGTGTGGCCCTGAGCAAATAACCTAACCTTCTCTAGCTCCATTTCATCATCTCTGAAGTATGGAGATAATAATTGTACCTATTTTATAAGGTTTCGCTGAGGATTAACTGAGTTCTTCAGATATAGGGCTTAGAAAAATAGGTGGCATTCACTTCAGGTGATCACCACCTTATACTATCTAAAACAACAGCTCCATCATATACTGCTAATGGCCTCTCCTTTACCTGATCCTAATGGTAGCATACAAAGCCTTTTATTAGTGTTTCATAGTCTATACATAGACACACATCACTCTGACAAATATTATTCTATTTCTGTTATATGCAGAAACCCTGACAGAACTATTGTAGAGAAATGCTATTAGAAATGACCCTGATCTTCAAATAGTACTAATACAAACTCTTAGACTTATAAACCTATTCAATCACGAAAATTTTTTAAAAATATATTTTAATTTATTTTTATAAGACTTAGATTACATAAAATGTTACATAAAAAAATAAGGGATTCCCATATGCCCCACTTCCCAGACCTCCCACTTTTCCCCACATTAACAACTTCTTTCATTAGTGTGGTATATTCATTGCAATTGATGAACACATTTAAGAGCATTGCCACTAAGCACAGATTACAGTTTACATTGTAGTTTACACTCTCTCCCACTCAATTCTGTAGGTTATGGTAGGATATATAATGGCCTCTATGTGTCATTGCAATGTCATTCAGGTCAAATCCAAGTCCTGAAAATGCTACCATATTACACCTCTTTTTCCCTCTTCCTGACTTCAGTACCTCCAGTGGCCACTGTCTCCACATCAATGTTGTAATTTCTTCCATTGCTAGAATCACAATAAGTCTACAGTAGAATACCAGTTAAGTCTATTTTAGTCCATATTTTATTGCCCAATCCTGAGGATTCTGGAATAGTGATGCCCACTCAACCTCTAATTGAGAGGGGAGAAAATATTTTTATATTAGTTGTTTTCTAAGTCTCCTATGGATTGCTAACCCCTGAACTAGCCATACTTTTTTATTTGGCTCTGTGACCATTTCATTTTACCGCTCTTTATGTTATCTTACTTCTCTGAAAAAACTTAAGATTTTTATTTTGAAAAGAATGTAACTCTAACCTAATCTTTCAATGACATTTATAGGCATCATGTTAGTTTTAATTTGTAGGCATGGTAAACTTTTTTATAATGCTAAAGATTACGAACTGATGCCATCAAGTAACACAATTTTATAAGAAACTTGAAGGGTAAATGTAAAAACTATATAAATTCATACTGTCAAAAGAATGACTTTCAAAAACTTTTTGAACTTCACTAAAATAAAGTTTCAGGTTTATCAATTGTTCTCTAAAAATATTAACTTTTAAAAGTCTGTTTTCAATATTAAAATTTCATACCAGATTCAAACCATCAGTGTCTGCTAGGAGTTTAATGTATGCACCTCCACAATCGATACCATTTTGGAAATTTACTTCATATCTAAATGAAAGGAAAAAGAGCAGAACTGTTGATAAATAAAAATTAGTAATTGTTCTTTAAAATATAATGTATTATTCTTAGTTCATTTATACATAAATGTTTTACATTACTAGTAAGCTCTTATAAATCATATCTACAATTTTTAGTAAATAAGTGGAAATTCTTTTCTACTACTGCAACCCAATGTATTCCATCAAAATACTAAAAATAGAACGATTATAATCAACTATAGAAAACTCAATCAATTTGCTGAGACAATTCTTTCCCATTTAAACTGTTGAATTAAGAAAAAGATACTTTCACTAAAACTACAATATGAAACTTCAAATTCAGATAAAGAAGGCATTATACATAATATTCTTTTCAAACTGAAAAAAATAAAGAAAAAAAAAAAACAAAAACAACCAAAAAAGTCAAAGGCCATTAGGACCACAAATACAGCAACAGATTTCTAATAAATTGCTAATGATTTTGGATAGCTAGTTTACTACTTATTTGTCTTTTAGTTCAACTATACCTAAACCATGTTAAATAAGTTGTACATTCAATTAAACCATTCCAGAAAAAGATTTCATTAACTGAGTAAATAACCTGGTTTCACAGACCTTAACAGCCGGCAGGTATATCAAATATAGCATAACAGATATAGCATTGAAAAAACAACAGGGAATAAAGTAAAATTTTAAGTGATTATCTCTGAGTTACATCATTATAAGGTGACTTCTTTCCTTCTTTCTACTATGCTTTATTTCTCAAGCAGTCTATACTTACAGTATGTACTTTGGAGACATAACGATGTGAGATTTATTCTTGGTTCTACCACTTACTAAATTGACAGCTACAGCAGAGGCACGTTATTTAAGCTCTCTAAGTCTTCATTAGCTCATCTATAAAATGGGGACATTGTCCACTACACCTCAAAGGATTGTTATGAGGATTAAAGAATGTTATGTAAAATTATGTGACAATAAAGGATCAAAATGTTAATTTTTGGTATGATTAGAAAAAAGGTTTAGTTTTGTTCTTTTTTAAAATAAAGGCAGGGGCTGGCCATATAGCCCAGCGGATAGGGCATCGGTATACCACATGAGAGGCCCCGGGTTTGGTTCCCAGGGACCTCTCCTAGCGGGCAGACTGCCTTGAGAAGGGCAAGCCGCCATGGGCGGGCCAGAGCCACCGTGGGCAGGGCAAAAAGCTGCCACGGACAGGGCAAAGCCGCCACGGGCAGGGCAGGTCGCCCGCGAATGGAGCGCAGCCAGCCACCCGCGAACTGAAGCACAGGCGGCCGTGAATGGAAGCAGAAGCCGCCAACAAGCGGGGAAAGCTGCGCCTGCGCAGTGACCGGCCTCAGCGCGTCGCCGCAACGGGGGGGAGGGGATATATGTAATAAAATAAAATTTAAAAATCTTTTAAAAAATAAAATAAAATAAAATAAAGGCAGAATACTTGTTTACTTCAAAGTCTTATCAATATTTTTATTTTAAGCAATACATGACAAAGTAATTTTCTCATGCAACTTTGCTTTTGAAGACAAAGTAGGAGAAACGGTATACATTGTGACTTAAAGGTAGATATTCATTGTTTTTAGAAAAAAATAGACTAAAAAGAGATAAAGCTTTACTAGAGGTGATTTACAAAGGGTTCTGTGAAAAGGTAAGAACTAGAAATAACACTTTCGTAACTTGTAAACTGTCTCTATAAATGTCAATATAGCTTTGTTGTCCTACTATGTCTAGACTGAATCACTCAGTCTATTTCTCACACACTGCAAAGTTTCAGAGTTTTCAAATCTTAATTTGTGCCTAATCTAAAAAATTCACAATAAACTAGAGGATCAGTGAAATTTACATCATATAGCTGACGTCAAGTCAGGGGAAAACTGAGGAAGTATGCAGAATATGTTAACAACTAAGTTTTTAGAGTATAATTCCCAAGATGTTCCATGAAACAGGAAGTATTGTTGGAGGGAAAAAAAACTTCCATGGTCAAATATGTTTGGGTAACACAGAATTAAAGTTAAAAACAGGTTTCTTGAAGCAGAACTTTAATAGGTATACTTCTTATCTCTAATATTATTTTTAATTTCCAAAACGTATATGACCACATAATATGCAATATGCATTAAAAGGTATTTAGAGTTATGTCTTAAATCCACAGTAATTATGGTGTTTAACATAAACTATCTTGATTTTATTTAACCCTTTCTTTTTATCAATATTAATAGAAGATATTCATGTGCCTTCTTTTAATTATTTTCAAACATACAAATGACTGTTATTCAATTTTTATTGGTCCTCCTTTTCTTTTTGTGAATTATCATTTAGCAATTCTTTACTAGTTTTAGTGTTTTATATTTATATTCTAACGTTTGCTTCTAATCCTGAGATTTCAAAATCTCTAAAATACAAGATGGTATTTTAGTTATACCATGGAGGAATATATTTAACATGCTACGATTCTGGAGTGATATAGTTTACAGTTAATGATCAGTCTTTCCATATGCCATAATTAACTTTGAACAGCCGAAATTTCTGATAAGGGAGGAAAGTAACATTTATACATTTCCCTTTTTGTTAGTTTTTAATTTGAATTATCTTGGTTGTTACTCTGTTAGTACTTAATTTGTCAATTTGTTTTGGTTTTATAGTGATATATGTGAAATAAGTGTGAGGGGTTTATACCAGATTTTATGACAGTACACATTTAAACAACTTTGTAATAAAACTAGTTTATGTCAATGTTAGGTGGGGTGTCAGTGAAAATATGTGCCCTTTAAAAGTGTTCCATGCTTGAAAAATACTGATCTATTTATATGTATATATATATATCCTTCTAAAAATAAATTTGCTGCCTTTGAATCTTATCACTAGTTTAACAGCAATATTACAGTTCCACTTTGAATATACTGAGATTAATATCTTAATAGCTAATAATTATAAGAAAAGAGATAAAATTAAAATGGCAATTTTAGTATGTATTATGTAGCTAATGGTGGCCAAACTTTATATAATACAGTATATGTTATAAAATCACTATTTTATAATTAGCCTTCTTTTCATTCAAAATCTTGGGGGAGGGTATATTCAAGCCTGTCAAATAGAAAAGGAAAATCTGGGTTTTCATACCCATTATCCAAAATCAAACTACATTCAGACACTAAATCATACAAAAGTAATACAAAATTCAGGAAAATAATTCAGAAACATAATAAAACTTACTGAACTATCAAAGGTTTATCAGCGAAAATAAAAGGTTTTGATAATATAGCAGATATTGCATGATGCTTTGCTGTAGATTTCAATACCAGTCCTCTGTCACCAGGTACTTGGTTTTCTTTCAATTCTTCTATTTCCCATCTTCCTAAAATATAAAGACACAGATAAACACTAAGCTGTAACATGGTAGTGCTGAGTCAGGCCCTCTCTGGGCTGGAATTTCTCATGTTTAAGACCAGGAAACTCTTAAAATTAGATAAAATGCAAAGCTGGGTGGGCTACATGTAGCCCAAATCTGTTGTGTTAGACTTTACTCCTCTACTCTTTTAAGAACAGAAAATAATCAACATTTTGCATAAACTCCTCTAATTTTAAAAATTATTGGTATTGCCTATACCAAGAAAACTCGATTTGGCAAGAACCGGCCAATTTCCAGTATTCTGCCAACTCATAATATTTTACAGGCACTTCTGAATCAATCAATATTTTTTATAGTGCTCCTCCACCCCCACCCCCACCCCAAAACAATGTAATAAGAACCTTAGTAGCTTTATCGAGTCAGAGAAGGTTTTCTTTTTTAGGGGGTGGGGGAGTGGGGAGGGGTGTCTATCATTGTGCACACTTTATTGGGCTTTTAAAAATGCTTATTTTAAAGTTCCAGGTTTCTTTTTCTTTCCCCCACCCTAATTTAGTTATACTAGCCTTTTCTCAAAGATGAATTTAAGTTTTCTTTCTCTCACATCAATGTTGAACTGTATTATCACTATTACCTGTGGTTTGATAAAAAAAGTCATGACCTAACAACTTAATCGTGTAGATTTTCAGAATATTGATATTAAAGGATTTTTTAAATTGTTGGACTTTTTTTACAAATGTATTACATACATTTATCAGCTATGTAAGAGATTTATCTAGCACTTTAATTTTTAAAAAGTTATGACAAGGTAATTATTCCTCATTAACAAAAGGTTTCTCAACTTCAAAAAAAACTTTCTATAACCAGTTAATTTATTTATTACACCCAAATTCTGGACAATTATAAGGTAATATAAATTCTGCTGTAAATAAAATTTCAAAAATAATTCCTCTATCTGTAATTACAACTTCTGTAATAAAATTATATTTTAAAAATTGATTTATCCATCTCCAAATAAACCCATATTTCCTGTAAGTAGGTTACTTAAAGATTTATATTTATAATATAGCATCTATACTTTTATTAATAACATAATCTGAAAAATGTAAATAATTTTCCCCTAACTGAGTGCAGTTAGGTAGTACACTATATCACAGTACATGTTTCTTATCAGATTTGCTTACTCCTGAAAAACCAGGAATGAATTTTACTCAGGTGGTACTTGATTGAAGCTGTGATTAACTACTGTGAATCCTAACTATTCATGCCAAAAAATCTGGTATTTCTTTCAACTAACTATTACATATAGGACACTACTAATACTGATATCCAAAACATCATTTACAGAACCTGGAAATTTAATAGGTCCCACATTTTCAAACTTGCTCTCAAAAAATTGAAAAAAGCCAGCCAGAAACCACAGCTAAATCTAATATACTAAAAAATTATTTACTTGGAAATCTATGTATAATAAGATGACAGACAAAACTTCGGTGCAAAGAAGATGTTTGTTTTTTGTTTGTTTGATTTTTTATTTTAAGTTTGGGGGGGGGACATTTAAACGCTAAGAGCCATTTTTGTCTAACAAGAAACATAGACTTAAATTCACCTTAAAGATAGACTATATCTTAATTTTAGGGAAACACGGTCAATGAATTCTTCTAAAATAAAAATGTAAAGCAAATATCTAACTAGTATTCTTGGAAAAAACTATAAAGTAACCTAAACATAGATGTTTTAAGCCAAGAATTGCTTGATAATGCATATTTCTGTGGGTATATTTTAAGCAGCATTATATCTGCAGACTTGATGCTTCTTTGGGGCAAATTATTGGCTTCTCTAAATGGACTTAGACTGAATGCAGTGTTGCTTGTTTTGTGTGTGTGTGTGTGTGTGTGTGTGTATGGTAGTGTTCTTTTTGAAATATGATTTGCTGGGATAGAGAAAGACATGCAGGCATGATCTTTATTTCATACTAAGACAGAAACTGTGAAGAGGAACTAGGTGGCTGAAGTCCTACACACGCTCTTCTATGTGTGTTGTTGTTGTTGTTCTGATGTAGCCACCTGTTGGGGTCTAAGGGAAAGGTCACATCCTTGTGCGCCTGGGGTCCTATGAGAAAGCAGAAATTTCCACTATCAGCCCCCCTTGAGAAGAGGCTAATCTTGCTTCAGAAGAAAACAATTGAGGAGGCTGTTTAGATTAGAGGGAGGAAGAAAGTATTTTTTCATACTCTAGGGATGTCCTGTTAAGAAGAAAAGCTGAGCCTTGCATATAGGACAATTCTTTCCATAACGAAGTCTGAAGATAACCTGTTAGAGACCCTATGATAGTGAATGTAGGCTTAAAAAGGTGGGCTTTAAGAGTAGCCACAGATCCTGTAGCTCTCATTAATTATTCTTGTAGTTATCTTCAATAGTCCCCAAACCACTAGGAGACTCTTGCCATGAGTTAAAACTTGGTCTAAGAGTGCTCTTGCTTGAGATGAAACAATAAAGTAGAAAACAGCGGTCAGGAGGTAATAATTCAGAAAATGCAGGATACTAACTGCAATGGAGGGAAAATTCAGCTGTGCAGAGTTAGAAAACTGGATGGTGGGTAAGTGTAGATTGCCCAGAGATTACCAGAAATAATGGAGAGAAGACAAGATAAAAGACTATACATTCAATGGTGAAACAGAATGGGGCCTCAGGGCAAATACAATTTAATAGAAATATCATCTCAAAATTTGGTGAATTTTAGGTCATACTGGTTATTTTTAATATTTAAATAAATATTTTACCATCATATATAGAAATCTCAGCATCTGCATCATCTTTCTTTGCTTTTGATAAGACCCACCTGTAAATAAAGTAGAAATCAAATGTATGTCATTAAAAATGAAACTAGCAATTTATAGATACAATATATATTAGAAACACAACAAAAGTTTACTCAACACATTCACTTTTCATTTAAAAATGAATTATTACTTAGAGAATAAATAAGGATGCTTATATATAATCCTTCAAGGTGTTAAACCAAATTTGGAATCTGAATTGAACCAGCTGTATGATCAAAGATAAAAAAGCATGTTTCCTCACCTATAAAATGGAGATGAAAATAGTACTTGCCTACCTACTTAGGATGGTGCCAGGTATCAATAAATATTAACATTTATTACTTTTATCAATATTTAGGAATAGTAACTCAAATTTGTCATCTGAAATTAGATTGGTAATATCTGTCCTAGAGAATGAAGAAATGTTATGTTTTCTCCTTTCGTTCAGAATTCATTTGTATATTTTCCTTGTATTAATGAGTAACTATTCAAATTAAACATTTAGATCCATAACAAAAATGGTGTTAAGGTACTAGTTTACACTGTCAACTAATAAAGCACTTTAAAATTTTTATGGTTCTGCAGTAGAGGCACTTTTCATAGGCCAATAGCCAATAATTTTGGAAAAGCTAATCAAGTGAAGGAAAATATTCTCTTGAATGAATACTCACCCAGCTAACATTCCACTATCAAAGGTTTCTGTAAAATATACTTCGCCTGTAGGTTGAGGTGTCCTATATTTAATCTAGAAAATATATTTTAAAAAATCTAAAGTTATTCATCTTCACAAATATTTTAGATAAATACTCTCACTGGTTAAGAACCTAGTATGTAATGCAGGTATGGGTAATACAAATATGAAGTGACATGGTCTCTCACCTCAAAACTCTGTATCCTATTGGTGATAAGATACAAGAGAATATAAGACATACAATGATAGCAAAAATTCTATATGCCCAAATGGAATATATACTGACTCCTTCTATCACAGGAGGAATGGGATTAAGTAATTAGAGAAGAACTTATGACACATTTGACTTGGCATTGAAAAGATTCCAGTAAATAACAATATTTGGAGATAAAAAATAATTGAGATAGAATGAACAAAAGCATATAAGATGAATTCCCAATCTGAAAACTTACTACAAAGCTACTACAATCAAAACATGGTGGTACTTTTATGAAGACAGCTATATAAACCAGTGCAATAGAGTTAAGAGTCCAGAAATAAACCCACACACCTACGGTCAACTATCTTCTACAAGTGTGCCAAGTCCACTCAATGGGGAAAGAACAATCTTTTCAATAAATGATGTTAGTAAAACTGGATTTCCACACACGAAAGGATGAAAGTGGATCCCTAACTCACACCACATACAAAAATTACCTCAAAATGGATCAAGGACCTAAACATAAAAAGCCAAAACCATAAAATTCTTAGAAGATAAAGGGGAAATCTCATGACCTTGGATTTGGCAATGCATTCTTAAAAGCAGGAACAACAAAAGAAAACTTAGATAGATTGGATTTTATCAAAATTAAAACTCTTATGCATCAAAGGACATTATTAGGAAAGTGAAAAGATAATCTCCAGAATAGGAGAAAATCATACACACAAGGATGGCTTTTTTTTTTTTTAAGGAAAATAACAAATGTTGGTAAGGATATGGAGACATTATAACCCTTGAATATTGTTTGTGGGAATATAAAATGGTTGAGCCGCTGTGGGAAATAATTTGGAAGTTCCTCAAAAAACTAAATATAGAATTATTATTTGACCAGCAATTCTACTTCCAGGTATATACCCAAAGGGATGGAAAAAAGGGGCCCAAACAGATACTCATACACTTACTCATAGCAGAATTATTCACAATAGTCAAAAGATAGAAATAACCCAAGTGCCCATCAACAGATGAATGGATAAACAAAATGTGAATATACAATGGACTATTATTCAGCTCTAAAAAGGAATGCGGTTGGATGAACCTTGAAAACATTATGTTTAGAGAAATCAGCTAGACACACAAGAACAAACATTATATGATTCCACTCACATGAAGTATCTAGAATAAGCAAATTCTTAAAAACAGAAGTGTATATTAGAGGTTTTCAGGGGCTGGGAGGAGGGGAAAATGGGGAGTTATTGCTTAATGGGTGCGATAGTTTGAAATTATTTTAGGAATCCCAAAAAGAGAAAGATTATGTTTGCCAACTAATCCATTTCCTGTGGGTGTGAGACTCTTTCAGCTGGACTACGTCCGTGAGCGTGAGTCAGGTTGAGTCTCCACACTTTTGCTGGATCTGATAAAAATGGAGACGCACTGAGAGAGACATCAGACACAGGGAAAGGAAGCTACCATATCTTATCCTTACACACGAGAGAAAAAAACTCCAGTTTCACCCACAGCAGAGGGGAAGGAGAGAAGCCCTTGAGAGGCTCAAAGAGTTGAGGCCCAGGGAGAAATGAGCCATATGACTAATAGCTTATACCTGAATTAAGGAAGAAAATGGGCTGTCTGGTAAGAGACAAGCCTAATACTAGGGTTGCCTACAGCTGTAGATAGGTGGAGACCTCAGCAGAATCCTAGTCCACCTTGCTTTGCCACGTGGCAGCTGACTTTGGTAAGAAAGCACCTTTTATGGTGCCTTGAGTTGGACTTTTCATGGCCTTGGAACTTAAGCTTTTACCCCAAATAAATCCCCTTTATAAAAGCTGACCCATTTCTGGTACTTTGCATTGACAGCCCTTTGTCAAACTAAAACAATGGGTAATGTATGGGGTGATGAAAAAGTTTTGGTAATGGGTAATGATGACAGTAGTGCAACATTGTAATGTAATTAAAGTGCCACTGAACCCTACACTTAAAAATGGTTAAAATGGTGAATTCTACTTTATATATATGTTACCACAAAAGCATATATGATGAAAAACTTAGTAAGCATTTAGTTTGGTTTAAATTTAACCCTTAAGTTTCATTGCTAAGTGACCACAAGATTATGATATCTGAGACTAGATGCCCAGAGAAGTAAAAAGATTCACTGGCAAAAGAAGAGAGATGGTAAGTATTCTGGATGACAAGACGTATGACTGGCTTTTAAATAGCAGCAGCAGCTAACATATAGTGAGTACTTTTTATTTGTAAATCATTTTTGTGAGTATAATATAAATGTTAGCTGCTATGGTGGTGGTGGTGGTGGTGGTGAATGGTAGCTCCTTTAATCCTCACAATACTTCTATGAGGGAAGTACAAGTATTGTACCCATTTTACATATGATGAAACTGTGGTAGAGGGGCAAAGTAACACAATTAGATAATTACCTGCTTCTAAAACTTATATACTTAACGACTACATTCATTAAAATTTGTACTATATATTATTTATCAACAAGTTAATTTGAAAGATAATTTATTAACAAACAATTTGAATTGATGATGAATGAATAAAATTTTGCCTAAGGTAATAGATCAGTCTAGGTCCTTCCTGAACCAGTCTTCTGTGGTTTTATTTGTATGATTAATTATGAGCATTTTCCTTTCGGCCTTTAGGAAAAGGATGCAGAAGTACTTTTTCCATTCTCAATGTTTCTAACAGAATATTTTTCTATTTCTTTAAGGGAAGAAACCAGAAATTAAACAAAATTCCACAAAATTATTGATAAGGTCAAGATTCAGCTACCAAAACTGCCACTCTCCTATGAAGTTTACTGAACTACAATTTTACCATTGTCTATATTTTTATGGATTGGCAAAATGGGTAATGGTGTCACTATAAGCTACCTTCGATCAGACAGTCTCTAAAATCAACTGCACTTGTATTCTGCCCTTCCTTTTTACTTTCTTTGTACTTATCATGTCTAGATTATTTGTGCTCTAAAATTAGAAGCATCAAAAATCTTTTTTGGGGAATGGATGTGGCTCAAGCAGTTGAGTGCCTGCCTCCCACAAGGGAGATCCCGGGTTCAGTTCCTGATGCCTCCTAAAGAAGACAAATGACAAGCAGACAACGAGCAGACATCAAGCAAAAACAATGAGCAGACAACGAGACAAAATAACGAGCAAGACAATGAGCAAAACAATGAGCAGACAATAAGCAAAAACAAAAAACAACAACAAGCAAACAGATGAAGGAGCCATCTCAGGGAGGGGAGAAAGATTTTAAAAAATCATTCTCTTTCACTTCTTACCATCTTCTCAAATGATCACCAAATATAGTTAATAGTTAAACTGCCAATTTCTTTGAGGTACTGCCCTCCAAAGACCCTCATAGTAGTTGTTTCGAGCTCAATATTAACATTTTGAGTACTTACTTTCTGTAGATCACAGAAGTAGATATTAAAAGAAATGTCCTTGCTGAGTTTAAAATTTAACAGGGGAAACAGAATATTTCCTGAAACAACTGAACAACACTTGCATTTGCAAATACAAAACTCTAAAAGGAAGCAAAGCAATGAAGTCCATAAAAATATACAATATACCATTGACCATTTAATAGTAGCTAGCACAATACAATTAATGCTTTCTCACCATCAAAAATATTTCAGACTATCAGATTATCACAATATTAGCTATGAATATTCCTCAATGAGAAAGCTCTTATGGATTCTCTAGGTGTACAAAAATCTCTGTGAAAATTCCCAGACCCCTGTTACTCACCATCTCAAAACACACACCTTAACAATGTAAACACATAAACATGGGTCAGCCCTAATAAATGCACATCTCTTTGCCACTTTGCCACTTCCCTTTCTATGCATCCTCCTTGTTAGCATTTTCTTACCTAAGAGAAGTATAAAAAAATAAAAAATAAAAATAAAAGAGAGAGAGAGAGAGACTACTTACTTTCCTTCTAGGATAACTGCAAATTATATTACCTTTACTTTTATCTGCAAAGGGCTAGGAATGTCAGAAACAGGTCGAAAACCTATCCCTTAGCTAAAGTACTTAGTTCTTTTTAACCAGTGACAAACTTCTGATAGTAAAAGCCTATCTATTCGGTAATACAACTGTGCTGCCAGTTGCCATAAACAAAAGTAAGAATTACTGTAGCACATGGACAATCTAAAAAATATAACAACAAGATAGCTGGAAAAAGTAATGTTCTTCTATCTACTTAGAAAATTAAAAAATATATATTAGAAAGGAAATGAATCTTAGAGATAGGTCATTCCTATGTATCACATGAAGGAATAATTCATAACTCATTTCTTAATAACTGTACCTCTGAGGAAAGTCCACCTTTATTAACATCAACTTCTTCTGAATTTTCATCAAAGTCTTCCATTTCAACACCATCATCCGTAAATTCAGCATTAACTGAGATGAGTAGAAGACCCAAATATAGCCAAAAGCCTTGAACATGCATATTGATTATCTGTGAAGTTAAAAATAATCATTGAAAATAAGGCAAAGTTGTGATAAATATATATAAATGTATTTACAAAGAAATACTTTATCCTTAATACCTCCTTTATTCTAGGGTGGCTTTTAGAAAAAATCATTAACAAGATTAAATTTAAATTATGCTTTGAACATGTAAAAATACAAACGTCAAATCTCATAGGAAACAGATGCTACAGCTGTATTCCTTCCTCCAAAACCAAAGAATCGATGCCACGATACCTAAAGATACAGATAACAGTGAGTATCAAACTCAAATAATGTATGGGCCCCTTTAAAAAAAAGAAAAACATCTCAGGGTTTCTAAATGTAGGCTTAAATTATTTTTATTACAATGTTGCTTAAGTATAGATAAACATACAATATAAAATGTATAATTATAAAACCAAATACATTTATATATAAATACCCACAAAACTAAAGAAGAAAAACTTTCAAATTTAACGCGATAGTGTTTTGCTGAAATCAAATCACTGCTAAAGGGAACTTTGAGTGTCTACTCTTCCATGTAAAGAGCTTGGAAGTCAAAACTCCCATCCTTACAACAAGAAAAAATCAGAAAAACTGAAAATCAACAACTCTTCTTACAGTCTTCACAGAAGTAAAGTCACACAGCAAACAACTGATCTGAAAATTGGATAAATAGGCAGATACAAAGAAATCACAGCTTATCTGGAACAGAAATCACTACTGGAGCCAGAATCCAGTAGGAATACTTAAAGATTAATTGACATTGCTGGAGACTGAGTGAGGGCTAGACAGAAATAGAAAAACTCCTGGAGGCTCAGCCTTGGCCAGTGTGAGTGGTGGTAAGGGGATTGGGGAGGTGGGAGAGTGGGGGGAGGGCAGGCAAGGAAGAAGGAAGGGGAGAATTTAAATGTTTGGAAACATACCCATGGTACTCTATTCTCCTTAATTATATTCCCATAGCCTAACTGACCTGCGGAAGAGAAATACCCAATTCCAATCCCTCTATCCTTTCTGTCTCACCTAATGGGTGAAAAAAAATGAGAAGCACTTGTGAAGATCACATTCCAGGGGCCCAGGCTCACTAAAAGTCTAGATGTGGGGCCGGCTGTATTGCCCAGTTGGTAGGGTGCCAGTTTACCACATGGGAGGCCCCGGGTTTGGTCCCTGGGCCTCCTTGAACAGGCGGACTGCCTCGAGAAAGCAAGCCAACACAGGCAGGGCATGCCGCCACTGGCAGAGCACGCTGCCGCAGGCAAAGGCAAGCCCCTGCAGGCAGGCAAAAAGGCAAGCCCCCGTGGGTAAAGGCAAGCCCCCGTGAGCAAGGGCGAGCCCCCACGAGCAGACGGGCCACCACGCCGGTGAGCTGACTCAGCAGGTCGCCCCAGCAGGGGGAGACAAGCAGACACAGAGGAACGCAGAGAAAAATGAACACAGCAAGAACAAGCAAAAAGGGGGGGATGTATAATAATAAAAAATATATAAATCTTTTTTAAAAAGTCTAGATGTAATCATAGGAGTAGAGAACACTTTCTCTCCCCCCTACACGTTATGAGTACTTCAACAGGGCTCCTGTATAATTACATGAGATTAGAGCTGAAAAGAACTGCAAGGCTCAGACCCTATTTAAGGGGTCTCTTAGGAAACCCAAAGACAACAAGGGAGACAAAAACAAGAACATCAGAGGAAATTTAGTCTCTGATACAGCTACAGCAAACAGTAATGAACACAGCTTAACTCTTACTCAGACAAACATAAACATCATGCTATAGGCCTTTACCTAGCTCTCAAAAAATTACAAGGCATTCTAAAATACAAAAAACACTGAGGAGCTAGGACAAACAGAACAAGATTCAGATATGGCAGAGATTTTAGAACTATCAGATTGGGAATTTTAAATAACTATGAAGAAAAAGTACAAAAATTTGAAAGAAAAAAAACAAAAATACAAAAAAAGAAAAAAGAAAAGCAAAAAAAACGATGACTAATATGCTAAGGGCTCTAATGTAAAAAGCAGATAACATTCAAGAACAGTTGGGTAATATAAGCGGAGAGATGGAAACTCTAAGAAAGAATCAAAACTAAATTCTAGGGGAAAAAACCTACAACAGAAATGAATGCCTTTGATGGCCGCATCAGTAGGCTAGACATAGCTGAGGAAATAACCAGCGAGCATGAAGATATATCAAATTTCCCAATCTGAAAAGCAAAGAGAAAAAAGACTGAAAAAATTGAACAGAACATCCAAGAACTGTGGGACCACTGCAAAAGGTATAAGATATATATACATGGGGTTACCTGAAAGAGAAGGAAGAGAAAAAGGAACAGAAGAATACTTGAAGTAATAATGACTGAAGATTTTCCAAAATTGTTGTTAGACACCAAACCATAGATCCAGAAAACTCAGAAAAGACCTAGCAGGTTAAATTCCAAAAAAACTACACATAGGAATATCATCTTCAAACTTCAGAAAAGCAAAGACAAACAATAAATCTTGAAAAAATCCAAATGACCTTATCTGTAGAGGAACAAGGATAAGAACTACATCAGATTTTTCTTTGGAAATATTTCAAGCAAGAAGAGAGTGGAATGAAATATTTTCAAGTGCTGAAAGAAAAAACCCCACCAACCTATTCAGTAAAACTACCCTTTAAAAGTGAAAGATAAATAAAGAATTTCTCAGGTAAAAAAAATTAAGGGAATTTGTCACTAATAGACTTGACTTGCAAGAAGTTTTGAAAGAAATTCTTCAGAGAGAAGGAAAATAAGAGATTAAAATTCAGATTTACATAAAGGAAGCACATTTGGAAGAAATAAATGAAAGTAAAATAAAATCTTTTATTTTACTTATTATTGAGTGGTCTACAGATAATAGTTTGTTCAAAATATAGCTTATAGATAAGTAAAATGTATGATTGCAATGTTATAAGGGACAGAAGAGAGGAATTGGGAATACTTTGTTGTATGGTACCTGCACTATCTGTGAAGTGGTATACGGTTATTTAAAACTGGACTTAGATTACTTGTACTGCAAACTCTAGGGCAACCACTAAAATAATTTTTTTAAAAAAGAAGTATAATTGATATGCTAAGAAAGGATAAGAAACAGCATACTGGGGAGCAGATGTAGCTCAAGTGGGTGAGCGCCTGCTTCCTATGTATGAGGTCCTGGGTTTGATCTCTGCTACCTCCTAAAAACGATAACAAACAAACAAATGAAGAAACCAATTCTCATTGGGGAGTGGATGTAGCTCAGTGGTCGAGCGCCTGCTTCCCATGTACAAGGTCCTGGGTTCAATCCCTGCTACCTCCTAAAGAAAAAAAAAAAAAAAAAGAAACAGAAACATAAAACGCTCAATCAAACCAAGAGAAGGCAAAAAAAGAGTTGGAAAAAAAGAAACAAAAAACACAGGGCAACAAATATAAACATTATAAATATGGTAGACATTAATTTATATCAATAATCATTTTTAAAATGTTAATGGTTAACAGCAAGACAGGAACCATCAGAGTGAATAAAAAATTATATCCAACTGTATCTTGCATACAGGAAGCCACTTTAATTATAAAGACAGATAGATTAAAAGTAAAGGGATGGAGACAGACATGCAATGCTAACACTAATCAAAAGAAAGCTAGGGTGACTATATTAATTTTAGACAAGGATTTCAAAGCAAGGAAAATTATCAGGGATAAAGAAGGACAAAACACAATGATAAAAGGGTCAATTCTCCAAGAAAACATAAATATCCTGAATGTGTATGCACCTAAAAACAGTGTCAAAATAAGAGGCAAAAATGGATAGAACTACAAGGAGCTACAGAAAATCTACTCTTTATAATTGGATACTTTAACACCCTCTAAAATATAATCGTTAGATCCAGCAAGCAGAAATCTAGAAAGGATATAGTTGAACTGAACAGCACCATCAAGCAATTGGATCTAATGTACTTTTGAAGAATAGTTAATTTAACAACAGCAGAATACACATTGTTCTCACGCTCACATGGAAAATTCATCAAGATAGGCCACATGCTATACCGCAAAGCACATATTAACAAATTTAAAAGAACAGAAATCATAGATAGTAGGCTTTCAGACCACAATGGAATTAAACCAGAAATCAGTAACATAAAGATAGCTAGAAAATCTCAAAATATTTGAAGTATAACACACTCCTGAATAAAAATGAATCCAAGAAGTCTCAAGAGAAATGAAATACTTTTAACTAAATTAAAATGAATATACAATTTCTCAAAATTTGTGAACTGCAGCGAAAGCAAGTTTAGAGAGAAATTCATAGCATTGAATGCATATATTAGAAAAGAAGAAATATCTAAAATCAATTAAATAAACTTCCACCTTAGGGAACTTGAAAAAGAAGAGGAAATTAAATCCAAAGTAAGCATAAGAAAAGAAAAAATAAAAATTAGAGCAATAATCTATGAAATTGAATACAGGAAATTAATAAGGATAATCAAAGAAATCAAAAGCTGTTTCTTTGAAAAGATCAATAAAATTGACAAACCTCTAGCCAGACTAATCAATTAAAAGGAGAGAAGACACAAATCACAAATATCAGAAATAAAAGAGGAGCTGGAGGCACTTCCGGGAAAATAGCATCGAAGTAGGTAGGCAGAGCCCAACTCTCTCACAAAAAACAAAGGAAAAAGGGCAAAAACTTATCTGAGGGAGCTGCTTTGGAGATATATAGAATGGGAAAGTGCTGTGCATCACACAGGCGGGAACTAGACAGATAAAAAAGCCAAAGGAAAACCATGAGTTACTCACCCCTGTGGCTGGAAACGGCACAAATTTGCTACACTCAAGGCAAAAAGCCTTGGTAAAGCGCCTGGCTCAGTGCAGCCAACTGAGTGGGAGGGAGTGTACCCTTGGTAGGAATAGGGGTTTGGCAAGGGTGGAAGAGTAGTTTCTTTTCAGTGAGTTTGGCCAGTTGAGCCCCCTCTGAATCTCGGAAAGGACCTCGATGGACACTGAGACAGCCATGGGGAGAGGGGAGGGGGGATCTGATCGGGCAGGCTGTCACACCCAGCCGCTCTGGGAGAGAGAGGAACTAGTTTAGAGAGGGGGCAGAGACAGGGGCCTAATCAGCTGGGCTCTGGCAAACTGTTAGAAGCCTAACCTGCCTGAGGGAAAGGGAGCAGATGGGTCCAGATAAGCTTTCTGAAGCTTATTTAACCTGTGGAGCTGGTGTAGCTCAGTGAAGGAATTCCTGCCTGCCTTGCATATATAAGGTCCCTGGTTTGATTCCTGGGTCTCCTTAGAGGAGTGATCCACTGGGTTATCAGGCACCCAGCTGATACTTTATGACAGGGAACATGGGCAGATTTTTTTTTTTTTTTTTTTTTTTTAGATTTTCTCAGTTCTGTTATTTTTTATTTTTTACCGGTTTCTTTTTTCTTTCTTTTTAAAATTTTATTCTCTAAAATCCAGTACATTACCTGCAGAGGGCAGGCTGCAGGGTGATTTACTGGTGAGTAATGGCAGCCTGAGAAGCTCCTTAGGGGTCTAAAAGGGAAGGCTGTTTTTCCTGGTTTCTTTGTGTGTGTGTATGTCTGTGTGTGTGTTTAGTTGTTACTGTTTTGCTTCTTGTTGTGTTTCCCCTTTCTTTGTTCCCTTTTCTTTCTTTTACTTATTTTATCTACCTACTTTATTTCTTTTCTTTCCTTCATTTTTCTACCCTCTGTTTTAAGTTGCTTTTATTTCATTCCACCTCTTTTTGTTTGGCTTTTTAAAAAATTTCTTTCTCCTTTGTTTTTCTCTTTCTTTTCCTCTCTTCTCATCATTCCAGCCTTTTAATTCATTCTATTTTTTTCTCTTGATTCATTTTTTATATTTAAATTTTTATTCTTATCCCTTTGTACTTTTTATGATTTTTTTACTTGTATTACTTATCTTCCTAGCTTTTGTACAGTTCCTCTTCTACCTTTTTAAAAAAATTACTACTATTATTCTTTTTCTCTTATTGCTTTCCTTTTCTCTGGTCCTTTTTTCCCCCCAATAGAACACAGACAACTGCAGGAAGTAGAATAAGAGGAACCAAGTGTCAAAGAGGAACCATACCACACACACACAAAACACAACAAAATAAAACCTAGAGCAGAAAGAGAAGCTAATCAACCAAATAAGCCCATCAAGATAAACAGATGCCTAGATACCAAAGAAAAATTACAAGCCATACTAAGAAACAGGAAGACATGGCCCAGTCTAATGAACAAACTGAAAAACTGGAGGAGATGCAGAATGTGAAACAACTAGTCAGGGATGTCCAAACAAATATCATGAATCAACTTAATGAAATGAAGGAAGAGATAAAGGATATTAAGAAGACACTGGGGGAACATACAGAAGAAATTGTAAACATACATAAAAAGATAACAGATATGGTGGTGATGAATGGCAAAATGCAAGAAATAAAAAACATACTAGTAGCACATAACAGCAGATCTGAACAGGCAGAGGAAAGAATCAGTGAAGTGGAAGGCAATACATCTGAAATTAGATAGTACAACTGATATATAAAAAGATAGGAAAAATCCAGCAGGGACTTAGGGATTTGAATGACAACATGAAATACTCAAACATACACATTATAGGCACACCAGATGGAGAAGAGAAGGGAAAGGGGGCTGTAGCAGTTTGGCAGTTTGATATAGTTATGAATTCCAAAATAGATATTGGATTATACTTGTAAACGGATCTGTTCATCTGGGCATGATTAAGTTATGATTAGGGCATTGACTGGGCCACGTCAGTAGGGCGTTGAGCCCCACCCCTTGGAGGGTGGGGAATCAAATACAAAAGGCATGGCAAAGGACAAAGTTGGAGTAGTTCTGATGTTGGCGTCTTGAGCTGGAGCCCCAGGAAGTAAGAGAGCTTGGTCATGAGGAAGGAGAGAAGGCCCCAGGAAAAGACATGAATCATTCACCTGAGAGTCTACAAGCTGGCCTTGTGGAGAGAGAGAAAGCCTAAAGAGCCTTATAGTCTATAGCTGACCTTGTGGAGGAAACAGAGAAGTTGAGCCTGGAGAGAAATGGAGACCTGGGAAGAGAGGAACCCAAGAAGCCTGAACCCTGGCAAACATTGGCAGCTGTCTTGCTCCAACACATGGCAATGGACTTTGGTGAGGGAAGAAATTACACTCTATGGCCTGGTAACTGTGGACTTCTATCCCAAATAAATACCCTTTATAAAGACCAACCAATTTCTGGTATTTTGCATCAGCACCCCTTTGGCTGACTAATACAGGGGCAGAAGGAGTGTTGGAGGAAATAATGGCTGAAAATTTCCCAACTCTTTTGAGGGAAATGGACGTATATGTCCAGGAAGCACAGCGCATCCCAAACAGTATAAATCCTAACAGGCCTACCCCAAGACATATACTTGTCAAATTATCCAATGCTCAAGACAGAGAGAATACTGAAAGCAGCAAGAAAAAAGAGATTGAACACATACAAAGGAAGCTCGTTAAGATTAAGTGCTGATTTCTCATCTGAAACCATGGAAGCAAGAAGGCAGTGGTATGACATAGTTAAGGTGCTAAAAGAAAAGAGCTGCCAGCCAAGAATTCTGTATCCAGCAAAGCTGGCATTCAAAAATGAGAGAGAGTTCAAAATATTCACAGATAAATAGAAATTAAGAGAGTCTGTCAACAAGAAATGTGCCTTTCAAGAAATACTAAAGGGAGTTCTGCAGGTTGAACAGAAAAAAGAAACAGGTAAGGGAGGGTAGGAGGAGTGGTGGAAAGAAAATTATTGGTAAGAATAACTAAAAAGATAAAAAGAGAAATAAAAACAACATATGACATATAAACCTAAGGAAAATATGGCTAATGTAAGTAATTCCTTGACAGTAATAACACTGAATTTTAATGGATTAAACTCTTCAATCAAGAAACACAGATTGGTAGAATGGATAAGGAACTATGACCCATGTATTTGCTGTCTAAAAGAAACTCACCTAAGACTTAGAGATTCAAGGAGGTTGCAAGTGTATGACTGGAAAACAATTTTACATGCAAACAATAACCAAAAAAGGGTGGGAGTAGCTAGATTAATATCAGACAAAATAAACTTGAAGTGCAAAACTACTGTAAGAGACAAAGAAGTACACTATATATTAACAAAAGGGATTATCTATCAAGAAGAAAGAACAACCATAAACATTTATGCACCTAACTAACCAGGGCACCTCAAAATATATATGGCAAACATTGGAAAAACTAAGCGGAGAAATAGATGTCTCTACAATTATAGTGGAGGACTTTAATACACTATTATCCTCAATAAGGAAACTGAGACCTTGAATAATACATTAGAGGATCTAGACCTCATAGACAAATACAGAACATTACACCCAAATATAGTGGGATATACATTCTTCTTGAGCATACATGGATCATTCTCCAGGACAGAGCACATGCTAGGCCACAGAACAACTCTCAATGAATTCAGAAAGATTGAAATTATACAAAGTAATTTCTCTGACCACAATGAAATGAAGCTAGAAATCAGTAAGGGGCAGAGAAGCAGGTTAGGCACAAAGATTGGAAGTTAAACAACACTCTTAGACAATCAGTTGGTCAAGGAGGAAATTGCAAAAGAATTCAGTAACTACCTTGAAACAAATGAATATGACAACACAACATATTAAAACCTATATGTTTTTTGCAGCAAAAGCAGGGCTAAGAGGGAAATTTATAGAAATAAATGCCTATATTAGAAAAGAAGAAAAAGTTAAAATCAAAGACTTAACTGCATACGTGGAGGAATTAGAAAAAGAACAACAAACTAATCCCAAAGCAAGTAGAAAGAAGGAAATAACAAAGCAATGGAAAAACTTTCATCATTGATGTGGAGGCAGTAGCCACTGGAGGTTCTAAGTGGAGGGAGAGAGAAAAATAGGTGTAATGTGGGGGCATTTTCAGGATATCGGAATTGGCCTGCATGACATTGCAATGATGGATAAAGGCCATTATATATTTTGTCATAACTTACAAAACTGCGTGGGAGAGTGTGTAAATAATAACGTAAACTATAATCCACGGTTAATGGCAATGTTCCAATATGTGTTCATCAATTGTAACAAACCTACCACACTAATGAAGGATGTTGTTAATGTGCGAAGGTGTGGGAGGGGTAGGGAGTGGGGCATATGGGAATCCCCTACATTTTTTATGTACCATTTATATGTACTAAAGTATCTTTAAAAATGTATTAAAAATAATATCCATGTGAAAAAAAGCAATAAAAGAGGGGTAATCTCAACTGATTCCATGGATAGTAAAAGTATAATGAACTTTGGTTAGTAGAAATGCTTCAATATTGATTCATCAACTATAACAATTTACCACACTAATCTAAGATGTCAATAATAGGGGAAACTATATGTGTGGGTGGGTGTTGTTGGGAGAGGGGGTTATACGGGAATTCCCTATATTTTCAGTGTTATTTTCTGTAAATGCAAATCTAAAACTTCTTTTAAAATAAAGTTTAATATTACAAAAAAATTATAACGAAAAATTCTATGCCCACAAATTTGAAAATTTAGATGAAATGGACCGATTCCTTGAGAGAAACAACCTACCAAAACTCACACAAGTAGATAATCTTCAAAGGTCTATACCTATTAAAAATATTGACTCAACAATTAATAATCTTCTAAAAAAGAAAGTACAAAGCCAATATGGTTTCACTGGTGAATTCTACCAAACATTTAAAGAAGAAATTATACCAATTCTCTATAGTCTCTTAACAAAAAAAAAGCAAAGCAAATACTTCCTCACTTATTCTTTGAGGCCAGGACTACCGAACTGACAAAACCACACAAAGATATTACTAGGAAAGAAAAATTACAGACCAATATCTTTCATGAACATATATGCAAAAATCCTCAACAGAATGTTAGCAAATCAAATACAACAGTGTATAAGAAGAATTATACACCATAACCAAATGGGATTTATTGCCATTTACAAGGCTGGTTCAACATTTGTAAAATCAATTAATGCAATTCGTCACCTTAACAGACTAAAGATAGATGCAGAAAAAAACATTTGGCACAGTCCAATACCCACTAATGATAAAAATCTCTAAGCAAACTAAAAAGAGGGGAACATCCTCAACTTGATAAATAACATTTACAAAAACACTTAAAGCTAATATCATACTTAATGGTGAAGAAATAGATGCTTTCCCCCTAAGATCGGGAACAAGAGAAAAATGTCCCCTTTCACCACTCCTAGTCAAGAGCATGCTGGAAGTCATTGTTTGTACAATAGGACAAGACACAGATTGGTAGGTAGAAATAAAACTTTGTTTGCTGATGACATGGTTGTTGATTTAGAAAATCCCCCCCCCCCAAAAAAAAAGACATAAAATACCAGGGAAAGTAACCTTATGACTATGGTGGAGTAAGACATGCTGGTGTATATCACCTTTAGAAAAGGAAAAAAAAGTGGGGGGGGACGGGGCGGATGACTGAGACTAAAGGACAACTCCACAAACACAAAATCATGGGAAATTAAAAAAAAAACACCTAAAAAACATAAAAGAGTGATGGGATAAATTTACCACTCTGGGCCCCTCCCCCATGCTTGGATTGCAAGTCAGTTTTTGTGACTTGTGGCAGTACCTTGGTGGCCAAGGTATATTCAAGTCCTTAGGACCTGATCTACCTCTGGTGGTAGCTGGGCAATTCATACACATTCAAGTGTGGGTTCCTGTGACCTGATCAACCCATGGCATAGCTGGGAGGGCCACATACCCTAAGACCCAACTCACCCAAAGTGGCAGTTTGTTGACTCATAAGCATTTCCAGTTGGGTCGCTGGGACCTGATTACTAGTGCCCTCAAATGAAAATATTGACTATCTTTGAACATTGACCCCAACTGTCTTCATAGAAGACACTCATGGCATGGGCCTGGGTTCCCTAACCCAGAAGTTGCTGAGAACAGAAAAGCAGCACAGAAATGGGGAGCCACAGAACTACAGAGCAGACCCAGTGCCAAAAGTTGGAGTGAAAATACAGACCAGAATGCTAGAGTGGAGCTAACTGATCACAGCTGCCAGGAAGAAAAGAACTTTAAAACAAAGAACTCATTGCAGGGCCCTGGGAGGAAAAATAGGGGAGATAAACTACTTTCCTGGGAGGAAAACAGTCACACACATTGGGAAATTCTTAATAGTTTCTGTGCACATCTAGAACAAGACATGGGCTCAAAAAAACCCCAGAAGAACTAAACCGTCAACCAGACTGTTCTATTTGTTCAGTATAAACTGTGCTAAGCACAGAAGAGCCTCAACATAGTCAATCTACACTAAAACCATTGCTACGTGGGAGAATTTGACTTCCAGAGTTAGTTCCTCAGAATAATCAAATGTCCAGACCTCAACAAAAGATCTTACAACAAACAATGAAACAGGAAGAGATGGACCATTTAAAGTACATCACAACAAAAGAGTGCAGATATTGAAACAACTAATCAAAGATGTTAAGTCAACTTTCTAAATAAGTTCAGTGAGTGAAAGGAGAACACGGGCATAGAAATAAAATAAATTAAGAAGATGATACAAGAACAAATGGAGGAATTAGAAATTTTTTTAAAGACCCAAACAGATATTTTGGGGAAAAAACAAAATAACAGAGTTTAAAAATCCATCAAGGCCTTCAAAAGCAGATTTAAACAGGCAGTTGAGAGTAGTAAACTAGAACACAGGGCAACTGAAACCAGAAGACAGAAGAGCTGATAGAAAAAAGAATTTTAACAAGTGAGGAGAGCCTAAGGGGCATTTGGGACAACATAAAGTATACTAACATACACATATTATGAGAACCCTAGACAGAGAAAGAGAAAGGGACAAAAAGAATATTTGAAGAAATAATGGCTGAAATTTTCCAAAATTGATGAAATACATGAATATTCACATCCAAGGAGTCCAACAAACTCCAAACAGAATAAACACAAACAGAACTACACCTGGATATATCATAACCAAAATGTCGAATGTCAAAGATAAGAGAATTCTGAAAGTTGTAAGAAAGAAGTAACTCATTACACACAAAGGATCTTCAATAAGATTAACTGCAGGTTTCTCATCAGAAGCCATAGAGGCTAGAAGGTTGTGGTACAACATATTTAAAGTTCTGAAAGAGAAAAACTGCCAGCCAATAATTCTATATCCAGCAAAACTGACCCTCAAAAACTGAGAGCAAGTTTAAGACATTCCCAGATAAACAAAACTTAACAGAGTTCATTACTACAAGACTTACCCTACAA
This sequence comes from Chaetophractus vellerosus, assembly GCA_004027955.1. Classification (NCBI taxonomy): domain Eukaryota; kingdom Metazoa; phylum Chordata; class Mammalia; order Cingulata; family Chlamyphoridae; genus Chaetophractus; species Chaetophractus vellerosus. The sequence continues at coordinate 574 of PVKH010000879.1, read as the reverse complement.
GAAATGCTAAAGGGAACTCTTTAGGTTATAAGGAAAGAACAGTAGATAGTAGCTTGGAGCTGTTTGAAGAAACAAAAATTTCCAGAATAGGTATCTACGTGAGTAAATTCAAGTGCCAATATTATAATATGCTTAGAATATAACTCTACTTCTCATTGCTTACAAGATTGATAATACAATAGAATGAGAAACAATCATATTTCTATATTATGGGTACACAAAATATAAAGAGGAAGCATGTAACAAAAAACAACTTAGGGGGGTTGTAGCAGTTTGGCAGTTTGATATAGTTATGAATTCCAAAAATAGATATTGGATTATGCTTGTAAACTGGTCTGTTCATCTGGGCATGATTAAGTTATGACTAGGGATTTGATTGGGCCACGTCAGTAGGGCATTGAGCCCTGCCTCTTGGTGGGTGGGGTCTCAAAGATAAAAAACATGGCAAAGGACAGAGTCAGAGTTTTTGAGTTGGAGTTTTAATGTTGGCGTTTTAATGCTGGAGCCCAGGGAAGCAAGCATACAGAGGAGTTTGGTCGTGAGGAAGGAGAGAAGGCCCTGGGAAAAGAGACAA
>PVKH010000878.1:0-33716 GCA_004027955.1 Chaetophractus vellerosus | reverse complement strand
GCCATGCCCGTGGGGGCTCAGCCCTGCCCGTGGTGGCTTTTTGCCTTGCCCACGGCGGCTCCGGCCTGCCCACGGCGGCTTGCCTTTCTCAAGGCCGTCTGCCCGCTCGGAGAGGTCCCCGGGAACCGAACCCGGGCCCGGGGCCTCCCATGTGGTACACCGGCGAGCTCTTTATCCACTGAGCTATCTAGCCGGGCCAATAATTGGGTTTTCTATGTGTGATCAGACAGACTTCCAATGGAAAGGGGAGGTAGGTGATGACGTATTGAACAAAGAAATCTGAGAAACAATAAACATAGGAAGATGCAAATTAGCTGCAAGCAGGTCTTTTAATATAGAGAGAGTGTTCAAACAGTTATTAAGTCCCTGGTCCTTGGCCCTGTGATCTGCAGAAATGCCCTAATTTCTGAAGGTTTTCTTTCACTTCTGGGAGCTAATCTTTCCAATATTTCTCCTTTCTTATTTATATACTTGTATTAAGTAGTTTCCTGTTACTTGGTGTTAAATAATTCTGACTCTTTAATATTTTTTTTCAAGATTGAGAAATGATTATTTTTTTAAAAGAAAACTTTGAATTTAGGAAAGTAGCAATAGCTGGTACATACATTAATTTAACGTTTTTTTACTAAGCCCCAAGTAGAGTACTCTCCAATCTTTCTACCAAAATCCCCTTAATATTGAAAGATTTGTCTAAAACTTAATCAGTTCAAGTTTTAATCAAGAAATCTAACGCTGCCATTCAGAGCTTCTAATTAGCATGAGATAACCAGGTTTACAACCTTGAATGATATGTACACTTTTAATATTCATGATTGCCTAAAGGTTTTATTGATATATGCAAAAAAATTTTTGAAAAAATAATTTACAAATGTGATTCTTTATCCCATCAGTAATATGATTATTAATACTCTAATAGCTAATGATACCATTACTGTGGATTTTATATTTTCTTAAAAAATTATTATAAATGCTTTTCTGTCAAACCTTATGGTGAAAGATGCTGAATCTATCTCATTATATAGAGTAAGGTATAAAAATAGAAAATAATGGAAAATCTGAATTTATCCCTAATGGGAAAAATAAAATCATCAAGCAAGTATTTCAATAGACTTAAATAACTTGAGATATTTAAAAAGTAACATATCTGCTACCTTTAATCTGTTCACATTAAGCTCTACTTTCCAAAGTCTTAAATTAATCGTTCATTTGTAGAATAGAAATGAGAAGAGATAGGCAACCATGTTTGCCATGGTAGGTGTGATGGTTAGGCTAATGTGTCAACTCGGCCAGGTAATTGTGTCCAGGTATTAGGTCCAGAAAGCACTGGGCTAATTGTAATACAAGAGCATTTATGGACTTCGATCACCAGTGAGTTTACTGCATGGATGGCTGATTACATCTGCATCAATCAGGGAAATTGGATCAAGAATGGATGACGCTTTTATCCGATCAGTTGACTGTCTTAAAAGGGAAGTGATTTCAACATTCAGAGAGAATTTCCCAGCTCATCCTTAGACAGCCAACTTCTCCCAGAAACTCAGCAAGGACCCTTCATCAGTTTTTTTTTTTCCCATCGGAGCCCTTGGCTTGCAGCCTGCCTGCGGAACCTGGACTTGTGCATCCCCACGGTCACGTGAGAGAATCTTATAAAATCTTTTAGTATTGACAGATATCTCCTGTTGATTCTGTTTCCCGAGAGAACCCTGACTAATACAGTAGGATTTAAGTATTACTGGTTATTATCATAAGATTTCAATGTGAAACATTAAGCTAAAACCTACCAGTTTGTCTAGACAGCAAAAAACTAATATTTAAGTCATCAATTAATAAGGAAAATGGATAAGAGCTATCTTACAAAACACTGTATATTAGTAATATACATTACTAGCATGCATTGGTGATACATTATGGTAGCACATTAAAGAATATATCTTATAGAAGAAAAATGCAAAACATATTCTTAATCAGTGCATATTTCTAATTAAATAATATAAGCTCTTCCATGTACTACCTTTCCTTATTGCCACCAATGTCAGTGGTTTGCTTACTAGAGTACCTTACTAATGGCAATTTAAGGCCATGAGATCAGAAGGTCCAGAAGTCAAGTTGTATATTTTTATATGAATACTATAAAATGCACTCATATTTTTCAAAGATAGCATGTGGTTCTATCATCTAACGTTTTTATCTCTGTACTTTACCCATGATGCTGTAAGTCTATTCATATGTCGCAGCAAATGCCCATATTACTCTTATAAAATATTAGCACAATTATAATGCTGTATGCACATTTGGACATATTTATTCATATCCATGTAATTAGGCTAATAAACCTGAAGAATTAGAAACTGTAAGAATGAGGAGTTAAGACACGCTATTTCAAAGAGACTGTTTTTTTTCTTTACTTTTTTTCTTTACTTTTTTTTTTTTTAAAGATACTTAGATTATATAAATGTTACATAAAAAATATAGGGGATTCCCATATGCCCCGCTCCCTATCCTTCCCACATTTTCGTACATTTTCAACATCCTTCATTAGTGTGGTACATTTGTTATAATTGATGAACTCATTTTGGAGCATTGCCACCAAGCATGGATTACTGTTTACATTGTAGTTTACACTCTCTCCCACACAATTTTATAAGTTATGACAAGGTATATAATGACCTGTATCTGTCATTGCAATGTCATTTAGGTAATTCTCAAGTCCTGAAAGTGCCTCCATATTACACCTATTTTTCCCTCTCCCCCCCTTTAGAACCTCCAGTGGCCACTGCCTCCGCATCGATGATAAAAGTTCTTCTATTGCTAGAATCACAATAAGTCTATAGTAGAATAACAGTAAGTCTACTCTAGTCCACCTAGATTGATGCACAATCCACCTCTAATTGTGAGGCTGCTTATATCCCATGAGGCAGCTAGATGGGACTATCTTGCTTGCAGTTTCAGAATCTCTGTTCCTTGGGATGGCCTCTGTCAATCATCCTCTCCCTGATAGTTGTCCTGGGTGAGTCCAATGAACAGGAAGTAGGTGTTGAAACTCTGTTGAGATTCAGGGCCCAAATGGTACATGGACAGCCCAAAGATTTAAAGATTGCATTTTAAAACATAAAAAAATTCAAATTGAAGCCTTGTTGAAAATTAACATTTAAAATGCCTGATATTTTCCAAACTTTATAAATACTTGGGCTTTTAATGATCCCAATTACTCTTCAAATACTTTATAATCACTTGGAAATTCTTCAGGCTATGACGATATACTTATAAGCAAACAGTGTACAGCATCAAGCTTACAGACTTAATCAGCAAATTACCTAACATCTGAGCAATAATCAAACTTGAATTTTGCACACAAAGACAAGATTACATGAGGGCTATTTAGTTAAGGATGCTTTAAGCATTCCGGAGGGTTATGGTAGATGTGAAACAAGTAGAACTATAAAACAAAATAATATAAAGAAATTGGTGAATATTGCTCTTTGAATATATTTGAATATATTTTATGATTATCTGCAAGTCTAGAATTGTCTGACTGGGACTACTTAAATAAAGGATGATTTCTAGAAAGAAAGACATGAGTAAGGATGTATTCAAGCATTTATTTAGTATCTGAGTAAGAGTTAACAAAATGAGTCCTATAAAGGGCTCATACAAGTCTATGGGTAAAACACTAAGATTCCCAGGACTACACAGGCAGAAATCATGAATGAAGAAATGACAAAGAAAAATACAAAAATTTGAAATGTCGGGAACCAGCTGTGGCTCAAATGGTAGGGCTCTGGTTTACCACATGGGAGGCCCAAGTTAAGTTCCTGGGGCCTCCTTGAGAAGGCAAGCTGCCACGGAACAGGCAAAGCCGCCACGGAGCAGGCAAAGCTGCCATGGAACAACAGGCAAAGCCGCCGCGTGGTGAGCTGACCCAGCGGGATGCCACACCAAGGGGAGACAAGCAGACACAGAAAAACACAAAAGCAATATGAACACAGCAAGCACAAGCAGCAAGGGGGGTGGGGGATATATAAATAAATTTTAAAAAATAAATCTTTATTTTAAAATATTTGAAATATACATTAAAATTTAAATGACTTATAAATTTTTTATCATCAAAGTTCTTTATGGTAGAAATCAATGCAGGAAAAAAATGCAGTGAAGCATGCACTAATATGGAAGAGTGATAAAGGCATGGCATATAAAGATGAAGAGCTGTGAAAAGTTTTTCTATTTGACCCTAGGAAACTATTTTAAAGAAAATATACATTTATATAAACATGTATGCAAAAAATCAGTAAACTTATGCAAAAAATCACAGTAAAAAATTATTTACTCTGGTGATTAAATACTAATGAAACAAAACCACATGTAAAATGTTATTAATAGGGGACAGGGGGAAAAACGGGAGGATGTTGGACATATGGGAATCCTCTATATTCTGTACATGACTTTTCTGTAACCTAAAGCTTCTTTGAAGATAAAATGAAAAAAAATAAGACACTGGGGAAATATACGGAAGAAAATGTCACTGTACATACAAGACAACAGATCTTACAGTGATGAAAGACATAACATCAAAAAATATTTTTTCTTATTTCCATTTTCTTCCAATCTTTTGTATTTTATTTGTTATTTTAAAAACTATCATTAATTCATTTTCATATTAATTTTATTTGGTTATTTTGTTGATTTCATTTTTGAAGAGGTTTTGGATCACAGAAGGGTCACAGCTGTGGCAGGGAAGGAGCATTGGTGCCGGGTGTCAGTGATGGGAGATGAATGGGACAAGAGGATGGACCATTGTGATTGGCCCCTGATATTGATGACTGTACTTATGAACCTTTTCTTTAGAAATTGAAATTTAGCCTAGTATTATATGTTGCCTAAGAGTTACCTCCCGAGAGCCTCCTTTTTGCTCAGATGTGGCTTCTCTCTAAGCCAAACTCAGCATATAAATGTATTACCTTCCCCCCAGTGTGGGACATGACTCCTAAGGATGAGCTTCCCTGGCACCAAGGGATTATTACTGAGCACCAACTAGCAGTGCACCTGGAAAAAGACATTGACCAAAATGGGTAAAAGGTAAATACAAATGAGTTTTTATGACTAAGAGATTTCAAAGTAAGTCGGGAGGTCATTCCAGAGGTTATGCTTATATACATCTCAGCAGGATCTCATTGACTGTCATAGTAAATACTGACTCAAATAGCAGGGCTCCGGAGGGCTCTAGAGACTTCCAGACACTATAGGCAGGGCAGACAGCTCAGGAGTTTGGCACCCTGTCAGTGGGCCCTATTTTTGAATTTACGCTCCCCAGTGTGACATAGTTGGACTCATTTGTGGTTTCCTTATACATGGCTCTTCTTCCCCTTGTATTTGAACCTATATTTAGTACTAGACTTGATAGGTATATGTCCAAATGACTTAAATCTTTGGGCCATCCATGTTCCAGTTGGGCCCTGAAACTCAACAGAGTTGTAACACCTACTCTCCAGTTCACTGGACTCACCCATGGAAGCTAACAAGGAAGTGATGATGGACAACGACCATCCCAAAGAACAGAGAGAGTCTGCAACTGCAAGCAAGAGAGTCCCATCCATCAGCTGTATGGGACTGAAGCCCCCTCTCAATTAGAGGTGAAGTGGACATCACCATCCCAGAATCCTCAGGATTGGGGAATGAACGATGGAATAGAGTGGACTTACTGGTATTCTACTATATACTTGTTGTGATTTTAGCAATGGAAGCCAAAAAACCTGGTTCTTAAAGCGAATCCATTCTTGTACTGTAGATGGGGCATTTTTATTAGATTCAGTTAAGGGACCTTCCTTTTGATTGGATTACTTCAGTAGGGCATGGCCCAGGGTAGGTCTCTTACTGGAGTCATTTATAAATGGAGGAATAAAATACCACAGATTCAGAGAAAAGAGCGCAGAGGCAGAGAGAACCCTCTAGAAGTTGAAATCAATGAACCTGGGAGAGAGGGCAGCCTGAAGTAGAACTAGCAGTGAGAACCAGAGGAAAGCAGGGAGATGAGCTGGCACTGCCATTGTGCCTGGCCATGTGCCCAATTGCCCATAGCTGCTGCTCAAGGAGAAAGGGTCTGCTGATGATGCCTTGATTTGGATACTTTCACAGCCTCAAAACTGTAAATGTTTAACCTAATAAATTCCCATTATACCCATTTCGGGTATATTGCTTCCAGCATCGTTTAGCAAATTAACACAATCACCCTGTAGCATTTTGTTCAAAAAAAATAGAAAACTGGATAATGCCAAGCATTGGTGGATATTTGGTAAGGCCCCTCATACACTAGCATTTCTTTTTTAGGAATGTTGAGCCATTCTGGGGAGTAATTTGTCATACTTAGTTCAGTTAATTATATGCACTTCTTTGACCCAGCAATCCTGCTCTAAGATGGCTGTGTTTTTGTTTTGTTTTACATCTTACCCCTTTATTATATTTTGATAGATGAGAGAGCCACAACTTTTCTTTAGGAATTAATAGGTTAAATGGAGTCTCTAGGGAATAGGCAAAGGATAATAGCATCCAAACTTATATTTCCAAACTTAGTTGAGGGTATGATTCAATATCAACTCACTGTTACTTATTTGAAAAGTTTTATATATTGAATACCTAAGAATCTAAATAAAAAATTAATGTGAATATTTTCTCTCCCTCTAGAATAAATTTCCATGAAGGCAGGGATTTTCCATGGAGCCTAGTTCAGAGTAAGTATTTAATAAATATTAGTTGAATAGGTGAATGCATTAAAAAGAGTCTGGCACAGTTGGGCAACTAACACAGGAATATGAAAAAATGCAGCTGCACTTAAACTTAATGCAGATATTATTTCTTCCTTTGAACTTTGAAACTTGAAGAAATGAAAATCTAGTGTTGGCCCCTTGGGTGCAGATCTATGTGGGAAATTAATGCCCACCTGGCTTGTACCCCTGTTATTCACAAGGAAAGAGTACCTTTCAATTCTTTCATCTCACCTTCCATATTCTCAGCATTTGATAAACCTATATATATGGGGTGTCTTAGTTTGCCACAGGAATGCCAATGCAAAGTAACAGAAATGGGTTGGCTTTTATAATGGGAATTTTGAGTAAAAGTTTACAGTTCCAGGGCCATGAAATGTCCAAATCAAGGCTCCATCAGAGATGCTTTCTCACCAAAGTCAGCTACTGGTGATCCTGGTGTCCTGCCATGTTGTGAAGCAAAATGGCAGGCAATCTCTGCCAAGTTGCCTGCCTTCCCCTCAAGGCTCACCGTCTGTTCAGCTGTGGACGATCAGACATTATGGCAGGGTTAGTCTCCTCAGCCTTGAGCTGCTCCATGTGCCTAGCCCCTCGGGGCCTCTTTCCATGTCTCTGTGCTCTGCTGATTCCAGACTCTGGACCTCTCTCAGCCTCTCAGGGCTTCTGTTTTCTTGCAGTCCCCTCTCTCACATGTCAGGAACAAAATGGCAGCTTCCTTTCTTCTGTCTCTCTCTCTCTCAGTGTGTCTTTATTTATATAAAGCTCCAATAAGAGGGTAGAGACCCAACCTGAGTCACTGCTCACTGACACAGTCCAATCAAAAGTGTACCACACCCACAGGAATGGATTAGTTCAATAATGTAATCTTTTCCTTTTCTGGGATTCATAAGAGAACTTCAAACTGTTGAATGGGGGAAGAGTGAAACTGTATATGGGTAGAATTGTGTGTGTTTGTGTGTGGAGTGTGTTTTGTGCCAGAGTTTATAACCCAAAGAAATTCTTACAGGAGTTCATAGATGACATATGTGAAGATGATAATTATTGCAGTATTTATGGGGATGGGAAGTTGGAAGCACCTTGGGCATCCAGTCCAAGAGAAGAGATAGGCAAAATGGACTGCATGCACATGATGGAATATTATGCAGTAGTTAAAAACAAAAATTATATGTACACATAACATGGATGAATTTTGAAAACATTGTTTAGTGAAAAAAGAAATAGAATAATACATTGCAATTTCATATATATAATTCAATAATATGCATTTATAACAGCAATAACTATTTTACAATAACATATAAACAATAGAAGATGCATTATAACATTATGATAACTTTCTATGGGTTAAGGGAGGGAAAATGAGTAGAAAATAGGGATAAAACAGAATTAATGAATGAAAGAAAGCCACATAAACAAATCAAACCAAACCAAGAAGGAAGCTTGCATGGGCCAATGATAATTTGTCTTGAAATCAGAAGTACAAATAATTTACATTTCTACTTCTGGGTTGTCAAAATAAAGTGGAATATACTGAGCCATAAAATCACTAGCACTTAGTGATCCATGTAGGGAGCAGAAACAAGTTGGACTAACAAGTTAAATTTTCTCAAGAAGTAAAGTAAATCTTAAAAATTGATTAAATTAAACTTATAAATAAGTTGATTATGTTTTCCTAAATGTTTCAATGCTGTTTATAAATTAGGTACAATGTCTAAATCACTTAATTATATATTTTAAGTTAAATTTCGAGTTGTATTTTCTTACTCACATTGAAATAAATTTTCTTAATCACTAAAATCAAATGTCAAATATTTAAATTTCAAATATGCACAGCTTATTTTTAACACAAAATAATACTACAGTTCAATTTCTTTATTGCTCTAATAGTGATTTTATATTTCTAATATAATTTCTAATATAAAATCACTTACCCAATAGGAAAAAATAAAACTATGTCTTTCTATGTTAAGCAAATTGATGTTTCCATTGCATTGAAGTTTCCTAACAATTAGAAAAAAACCTGTTAGAGCACTGGTCTAGAGTAATGCCCTCAACAAGGAAGGTTACAGTAAATCCGATTATAAACAATTTAAGAAAGAAAACCCCATTTCCTTTAAAGAGTGTAATCACTGAATCCATTTCTTAGGTTCAAGTCACATAAATCTTCAAATTGTAGTAAAATTATACCTAATATCATGCACTACTACAGTTGTTTCTTTGACTCTCAAACTAGTTTGAATTTTTAAATTGACAGAATTTTGCATGACTCCCATAACTTTATCTCCTTGAAATCACTACTTCTAAGGTTATTTTCATAAGGAATGAATAATATCAATCCCTTTGTCTTTAAGTCATTTGTTGGATGAAAGTTCTGGTTGGGGGCATCCTATATGCCAAGGATATACCATATGACCCTGTATGGTTGTTAGAGCAGAAAGACCAGAGAGAATCTGGCCTCTTCAACTTCCACAATGGAAGAAGATATATTTCTCCTAAACAGAGCAGAAAGGGTTTATGTTTTGACAGTCTGATATGACAATGGCGCATCATAGCCTTCCTGCTTCCTGTACTATGTGATGTTTCCTGGTGGTTGTTTCTACTCTGTCATGCCAGCAAAACTTGGTGATTCCAATGGACTTTGGACTGATTCTTATGCTAGCTCATGGCTAGTACCTGTAACCATCCCTACTCCTTTTATACCCAGATAGTCTTTCAAACGGCATGATTTACCTTTTCCCTAACACGTTCCCAAAATACTTTGTTTAGTTTCTAGTCCCTTAACATTATCAATTAGAAATAGGTAATCCAGTTTATATATATTTATATATTAATGGCGCCATCTTAATGGATAAATTATAAAGGGATCAAGACTGACAGGAAGGAAATCAGTAAAATAAATGGCAGTCTTTTAGGGAAGAAGTAAAAGCTATCTGAGCTACACAGAGCCTATGATAAAATTTCAATTAACCTGAAAATAATCTGAAAAACAAGGGGAATATAGTTAAACTTTTTCAAGGTAAACATAACTAAATTTGACATACTTGCTAAATTCTAAAATTACTTTGTTTTTTTGCTTAGAGAGGTGTTCTTTCTTTAAAAAATAAAATTATTATATCTTTTTAAATATATTTTTAATGTTTTCACTTAGCAACAAAGAAATTAGGCATCTTATCTCAGTTATCTATTTTTTAAAAGCCTCCTTCAAGGAATCTAAATATTTGTGATAATAATGAGTTAATGTCTGTTCAATAAAATGAAGGCAGCCTCTCCCTGCTAACAGTACAAATAAAATATTACAAAGTTAGGAATAAATCCTTTGAGGGAGGAAAAAGGACCCAAATATGTATTTTCAATTAATTCTTATTTTGATGTTTTCCCTTTAATTAATGCTTTGATTTTCTATTTACACCTAGAGGTGATTTTGCTTTATTTTGTTCAGTTTTGTTATTAAGGATTTGACAGGATTTTTAAAATGAAAATAAACAAGTCTACACATTTTAGGGAATTGTGGCCCAGGTTCAATTTGAAGGGATGTATCTTTAACCTAAATATTTGTCAGTTTCTGCAAACCACATTATGCCTTCCAGTTAAAAACGGAAAAGCAAATGAATAAAGGAATTAAGTATACTTGTGAAAAGCTTGCTTTTTAGCTTAGTCTTAGGGCTCGATTGCCTAGTTTATAAAATCTGCTTTTAGTGACATAATTGTGAGCTGATGCCCATATGGGCAAAATTTATGATAAGGTGGCAAGGTGTGCTTGGGCAGTGGTTGGGCGTGAGAGGGGTGCAGGGATATGATTATGTTCTTTTATGAGGCTTGTTTGGAAATTTTGGGGGAAGTTGCAAGAGTATAGATGTTCTAGGACTTGAAATGGATCTTTACTGTAGGGGGTAGGTGGCATGACAGCAAACATAATCCAAAGACAAACACTGACTTGTACTCAAGGAAAGAAACGAAAGCCAACACTATCAGACTTCAGGCCATGCATTAGAAATAGGTGGAGGAGTGGAGGCTTAGGAAACAGGAATGGTTTGTAAAGGGAAGTGCAGAGCAGCTCTAGTCCAAATAGTTTCAGAAATAGGTCATGAGAAGGAAAAATGTTTTATTTACATGGTAGTTCGTTATCATTGTGTGGTTCCTCTGACTTGGAGTTACAGAGCTAGGAGGCCCAATTACAGAATAGTTTTGAATATCGAATAAGATACAAACATGAAAACACTTGCAATTATGTAATCATTAAGCTATTTTCTCTATATATCAAAATGAACACTTTAGTCAGTATTAAATCAATTCAATATTAGAATTTTTTTTCCCTGATTTTGGAAATGATTGAGTGTTCTCTATGTCAAGAGATATTTCTAGACACTTTACAGGATACAGAGATGAAAAAGATAAATATTCTGCACTCAAGAGGTTTTGTTTTTTTTTAAAGGAGGCACAGGACCTTGTACATGGGAAGCAAGCACTCAACCACTGAGCTATACCGGCTCCCCTCTGCCCTCAAGAAATTTATAGAAAAGGTATATATATTGGTACCAGAATTATCAAGTTCATTGTTTTTCTCCAAGTTCTAAGAGAAAAAGTTTCCCAAGTGAATATTGCAGTAACTTATTTTCACCCCCTTCTTTATCCATTTATTTCAGCCTGTGGTATTGGACTTAAACTTTAGGATTTAATCAATTAACTTGGTATTTAAAAGTATTCATTTCAAATTGATAAATTGGTACCTAATGAAAACAAAACTAATTTTGATAAAATAACATTGAAAATATCAGTGTAGATTTAAATATCTGTATAAACAAAGCTATAATTCCTACTAATTCAAACCATACCTATTGATTCCTACATTCATTGAAATGATTCATTCATTTAATAGGTATTTCTTGAGCAATTATAGGTACTGGTCACTATATTATATGCTAAAGATAGTATGTTGAATAATATATTAAAGCAACACTACAAATTTGGATTCAAACCAAAGTGAGTTCAAATCCTATTTCTTTTTTCTCGAATTGTGCAACTTATGGAAAATTACTTTATTTCTCTGATTCTTGGGTTCTTGTTCTGCAAATGGTGATATAGAATATGCATTTTATTTTAGTGTTGTAAGAATTGGATGAAATTAAACCTGAGAAACTTAACATAGTATTTAGCATTTAAAAATCCTCAAAAAGGAAATTATTATTCTCAAATGATATGAAAAAGTTATGTATGAGAATATTGATGGAAAACAGTTCAGTTGTTGTTATAGGGGAAAAGGGTAAGGAGAAAGTAGTAGATAGTAGATACTATTTGACCCAGCTTTGAAGAATGGTTAAGGAAAAGGGTTTCTGCACTGGATGGACTGGATTGTGTAAAAGAAAAGCAGGATGAAGAGTCTTTAGCTCAATATATTTCCCAAATTACTAGACATAGTGACCATTTTGGAAAACAGGCATTGTTATACTCCTTATACAGGTGAAAAAATGGAAGATCAGAAATATTTAGTTTTGTATCCCAGTGTTTCTCAGACTATCAGTGGTGAAGGACCAGTTATTTTTATCTCCAATACTCTATGTACCAATATATTTGCAAAATACAATAAAAATTAACAGAAACATAATATCAAAATTAAAGATGCATAATATATACTCCGAATGTCTTAACAGATTCAGCATACATAAAATTATAGTTAAATATAGTCAGAACAAGCATAACGTAGAAAAACGTACTGAACAATATATACATACACTGTACATATTGTTCAATTTATGTGTATAGATGATTAATATGGATAATTGCTTATTACACTTATAATTTTTATTTCACTATCATAACTAAATAAAAAGTGTTGAATAAAAAGCAATTCCTCTTATAAATACCTGCACACATTATAAATGAACAATGTGTATACCAATACTTAAATTTTCAATGTGGCAAATGATTTGACATTCTTAATATTAATTTATTTAATCTAGATTAGATTGATGACAAAATTTCTTGTAGGCACAATATAAATCTAAATAATTTATCCCTTCAAGTCACAAATTTAAATTATCTTTCAGTGAAAGAAATGAATTCAAGAGTTTCCCAGGTATAGATTTCTTTTGATAGAAAATAAAATTAAAAATTCTATCAAATCGTTAGTGTTCTTTGACAACCTCTTTCCAAATATGTGATATCAAGATCAACTTCATTTATATTTGTTGTTAAATTATGAAATATACCATACAATCTATAGGCAGTATATTATTCCAAACTTCTAACTTTTATACGTATCCTTGATTTTATCTTTCATTAAAAATATTTTCTCTTTGTATAGAAGTCATGAGATAAGTAAAAATACCAAATATATCATACCCAGACCTATAAGCAAATCTGGTTGTCCAATTCATTTATTTAAACAGCTGTGACAAAACAGGGGTTTTTTTTTTTTTTGAAGAATCATTAAGATATTTTTCCATATTTCAACCACACTCAATAGGACTCTTTTTCTCATTTAACCATTGTACCTCTGCATCAAGTATCAGTAGTTTTTGATCATCTTCTATAGTATCATATAATTAAAAACCTATTCTAAAATTTAACACATTAGCCTTCACATAATTCATGTCTAAACCCACTGTCTACTTGAAAGCTGACTTTTTTTTTGGCAAGACTCTCTCTATGAAGAAGTAGTACATCAATTTACGTTCTGGTACAAGCATCTTAAGATGGGTGACTACTTCACAAAAAAACTCCTATAAAAATTTTAAATTGCAGATCATATTTGTTGACAACGTTGTTCTCCATAGCTTACACAATTCAAAGCTATTTGTGTTTGTCAGCAAGTAATCTGAAAAAAGGTTCTTGTTTTATTATAACACCATCATATTTAAATTGCACATATTTTAAAAGAATTGCCTTGTTAGCCATAAATATGAAATCAAGTTGTAATAAAAAATACTTTGTTAGTTTTATTGTTTCTATAGGTTGATATTCCATATCATTAGCAAATTCCTGAATATCATAAGTTATAGTTTTAATGAAAAGTGGTACTTGAGTCACCTGCCTTGCCACAGAAACATTTCCAGACAAACCTCTTTGATACAGTCTTTCACTACTTTCTCAGCAATTGTATATGGTGTTTTTTATTCTTAGAAAACTTAAGTGCTGCATTGCATGAATCCTGCAAAACATTAATGTTTATGTGTGAAATATTAAACATCTGCTACTGCTAAATTTTGATTTCAATATTCTTTTGAAGAATCTTGTTATTTTGAATGTATTTCTTTATGTTGTGTGTGTAAATGCCACTTAAGTTTTGATGGTTTAATTGCTTTAGTGGTAAATTCATTCCTGCAAATAATACATTCTCTTATTTTTATTACTTCATTGTCAATTATGACTACAAAATAAACTTAAAATATGAGGGATAATACCTCTGGGTAAAACTAGGTTGACTTCTTTTGGTCTTCATTTCTTTGAAATAACTTCCAATATCACCATTTGATATAATACTACCAAAAAAAAAAAAAAAGGAAAAAGATATGTCATTTCTTGCTTTATGTAAATTAGGGTTACATTTTTTAATTCCTTGATAATTTTGTTTTATGTAAATTAGGGTTACATTTTTTAATTCCTTGATAATTTTGCTTTATGTAAATTAGGGTTAAAATTTTTAAGTCCTTAATTTATCCAATAGTGGTAAACTATGAATTTGAAATATGTTTCATGATGTTTTACATGATTTTTAAATTAACAAGTTGAAAAACAAGTAATCACATATATTTCATCTTATTTGTATTGAATTTTGCTTAACAAATTAACCTTAAAATATCATGTTTTCACCTAGTCCCACTGTGCACAAGTAAAACTCAGCTAGTGCCCTTGTCTCACTAGGCAGGATGAACACCTGGATTGGTTTACACCCTTTCAGGGAGACAAATCCAGTGATCACAGAAACAGAGCTCATAGAAATGGCAACTTTCTAAATAGGTTTTAAAACCTCACTCCTCAATTTCTGTTCTTATCGCAGACCTATCACAACCAGCTCACTGGCACTTGTCCTCTTACCACATTAGTTGTCAAAATACATCTTACAAATACTACTTAGATACAGTATACTGGGCCCTGAATGATTCTGGGGACCCCCGAGCACTCAACAGGTAATTCGCAGAGCTCAGATTCACACCCAAATCTGCTGTACTTGCTTCTGGAACATAGTACCTCTCTAAATTCTGGGCAAACATCACTCTGCATAAAATCAATGTTGCACTCAATTCTCCCATTACCTCCTGTTCCCAGAACACTGGGCCTCCCCGGTGATACACAATCAAGATGCTCCCTCTTACTAACTTCTCTCCTTATACTTACTACAAATTAGTGGAGAGCACCTAGCAGTTCCTAAAGGAATTCTCAACATTAGGGAATGAAGAGTTCACAAGGAAGATAATGCATTGAAAGAGATAGCATTTAGGCTACTTTCTTATCTTAAATTGTGAAATGGTGGAAAATATTTCAAAGCTAGGACTATTTGACTATTTTAAATTTTACTTTTAGAAATGTGATTTTTATCCCAATTTATTTTACTGTCTAGCTATCACAGGGTGAGTATGGTGATAGTGCCTTAAATTGGATATTGGTTCCTCAGAAACAAATACTATAAATACATATAAGAAAAAAAAAATAGGAATAGACAAAACTATACTAGTTGCTTACCAGATAAATATCATGCCACAACTTTATTAAATACTTGCTGAGACTGCCTACTCTCAGGAGCTAAATTTAAATACAGAATTATTTTTTATGATAAAGCAAGGTGACCAAGAAGAAAAAATCAATATACTAAATCATCAATTCCAAAACTTAAAGAAATCAAAGCATAAAACTAACATGATAGATTCCTCCCTCACTCCATTTTATATGTATTTTCAATAACCCTGATCTCTTAAATCACAATAATCAGGGTTACTCTAGTCCACATTTAGCAGCCAGATAGAAGCCTAGTTTCCAGAAACAAAATCTCTATTCAGCTATATTCAGAGTTTAAGAGTAACTGTGAGTATTTGGATCAAATTATGTACACCAGAGACATTGTTCAAATAATATGATTAAATTTTACTTGGGGATCAGCATAATGTATCTAAAAAGTGTTTGTAAGATATAGTTTGACTACCGGTCCCATTTCTTAAAGAGTAGAATCAGTTGAGGGTGAAATGGGGGTAATATACTTCTATTATACAAAATATTATTAGTATGACCATTTATTGGAGGATTGCTTCATTTAATTAAGGTAAGAAGCAATTTGTTAAGAAAAATGGGAGAATAGTGCCAGCAATTCAAACAGTTCTAATAGGTATTTATTTTAAGTTTGGTTCCTTATTCTGGGAGAACTATACATTCTCAATTTTTCCAAGAGACACTCTGGTGGCTAGAAAGGAAATTTGTCATTTCCCTCATCTTAGGGAAGAACAGAAAAACCCTGATTTATAAAATATAACTCACATCACATGCTGATGATTCAATCTGTGGCTTCAGGAGTCCGGTGAAATATCAGTGCCACCACTTTGTGTTTGTAAATTTGGGCCTAACATTTCTGTATAAAAAGGTTTACAGAGTATTGAATTTACAGAAGATAGAATCAAAATAACTCAAAAGGGTAAATATAATGTGCGACAGAGACTGCTTGCCCCCCAACCCAATAATCCCCAATAATTTATTCCCTAAATAATCCCAGCTTTATTCAACACAGCATGTATTGAGATAAAGGAATATATTTTTTGGCCTCCCATACAGCTAAATGCAATGCAATATAAGAAAGGCATTGTGTGTTACTTCAGAGAAACCTCCATAAGAATAAACTACATTGGCCCTTTGCTACCTTTTTACCCTTTCTTCCTTTCTTAGGAGTGAAGATTAACATAATAACTGGAACTCCTGCAGCTCTGAGCCCTGAGGTTATAAGCTAAGGATCATTTAGCAGCCAGATAGTAGAAGCCTAAGTCTCTGACATTGTAAAGACACTTGACTTTAAATTTAATTTATATAAAACAGTATCAAATCTATATCTTATTTTTGTCACAATTACATTGGGTTTTTAAGTCACACAGGCAAAGCTAGTTCTAACTGTACGAATTGAAAGTAGAATATAAAACAGGACCAATAAATGCAAATAGGATGGACAGAGAAGAGTTTTAATAATAACAAAAAGGTAAATATACATGTTATTACATTTTTATTATAGACTTAAACACAATTTAATTTAGTTTTATATTTACCATCACATACTTGCACATAATACAGTCTGATTGTTCTACAAAACTTGTTAGAAAAGAAAATAAAAGAAGAAAAAGTGAAAGAAAGGCCTTTCATTACCCCATTCTCCATTATCTGTTTCATAGAGGCTACAATTTTCATTTTTCCCAGATTTTTTTATCACATATCTATAAATAGCATGCATATATGCTTACTCTCTCTCCCTTCCTTTCCTTCACTCACCTGCCTGCACCCAGCAGTGCTCTCTCTCTGATCTTTCAACTTCCCATTTTAGAAGATGAGACTTTAGCTCTCTTTTACCCTCCTGCACCCACTAAGTACAGCCACACTTCATCCATCTTGGATATTTGCATCATCTATGTGGTTAGATCCACATCCAATGTGCATATTATTATGGTCACACCAACATTAGTCACAGGTGAACCATGTAGTATGATTGCTTTCCTTTCTTCCATATTTCATTTTCCCCAGATAGAATAATTTTCTATGTATGTAGTACCAGTTCTATAGGTGGGTGGAGAGTCACACAATAACTGAAGGAATATCAAATTCTCATCCTGGGGAGCTCTGCCACATTCTCTAATGGAACACCAAAAATCTGAGTACAGGGGCAATGACTAGGGAAGGAGAATGGTCCATTAATGAGCCCTTGAGATGGAGGACTGTGCTCTTGAAATAGAAAGTTAGCCTAGTATTATAGGGTGCCTAAGAGTTGCCTCCTGATCCTGAGAGCCTTCTTGGTGCTCAAACGTGACCTCTCTCTCTAAGTTGAATATAGCAAATAAATACATTACCTTCCCCCCAGCGTGGGACATGATCCCTGGGGACGAGCCTCTCTGGCACTGAGGGACTACTACCAAGCACCAACTAGCAATGCAACTGGAAAAAGATCTTGACCAAAAGGGGAAAAAGGTAAAGACAAATGAGCTTATATGGCCAAGAAACTTCAAAGTGAGTTGGGAGGTCATTCCAGAGGTTATGCTTCTGCACGTTTCAGCAGGATCTCATTGACTGCCAAAGCAGGTACTACCCCCAAATAGCTCCTGAGGGCTCTAGAGACATTCAGACACTATAGTCAGGGCAGATAGCTCAGGAGTTTGGTGCCTCGCCAATGGGCCCTACTTTGGAATTTATGCTCCCCAGGGTGACATAGTTGGACTCAGTTGTGGTTTCCCTACACATGGCTCTTCTGTTCTTCTATTTGAACCTATAATTAGTACTAGAGTTTTTAGGTGTACGTCCAAGAGACTTAAATCTCTGGGCTGTCCATGTGCCAGCTGGGCCCCCAATTTCAACAGAGTTGCAACACCTACTCCCCAGTTCATTGGTCTCACCCAGGACAACTAACAAGGAGGTGATGATGGACAACTACTATACCAAGGAACCAAGAGAGTCTACAACTGCAAGCAAGCGAGCCCCATCCATGGCTAAAGGATTGCAGCCCCCTCTCAATTAGAAAGAGTGGACATCACCATCCCAGAATCCTCAGGATTGGGGAATGAACTATGGACTAAAGTAGACTTAAACTGGTCTTCTACTATAGACATATTGAGATTCTAGCAATGAAAGAAATTATATAATTGATGTGGAGGCAGTGGCCACTGGAGGTTCTGAGGGTAGGGAGAGGGAAGAACAGGTGCAATACAGGGACATTTTTGGGAGTTGGGAACTGTCTTGAATGACATTGCAATGACAGATACAGGCCATTATAAATCTTGTCATAACCTACAGAATCAGGTGGGAGAGAGTGTAAACTACAATGTAAACTTTAATCCATGCTGAGTGGCAATGTTCCAAAATGTGTTCATCAATTGCAATGAGTGTACCTTCCTAATGAAGGATGTTGTTAATGTGGGAAAATGTGAGAGGTATGGGGAGCAGGGCATATGGGAACCCCCTATATTTTTTATGTAACCTAAGTATCTTTTAAAAAAATAGGTGTAATATGGTGGCATTTGGGGGACATTGGAATTGTCCTGAATAATGTTGCAGTGACAGATACAGGGCATTATATATCTTGCCATATCTTACAAAAATGTGTGGGAGAGAGTTTAAATTATAACGTAAACTATAATACACACTTAGTGGCAATGCTCCAAAAAAAAAGAACCCCAAAACGACAAATATTTTATGATCTCACTGATATAAACTAATTATAATAAACAAACTCAGAGTTAGAATCTAGAATATAGGTTACTCGGAAGAAATTGGGGTTAGAGAATGGGGAATTGATGCTTAATTTGTCCAGCATTCCTAATTAGGTTGATTTTATTGGTTTGGAAATGGATAGTGGTGATGGTAACATTATTTTGAGTGTAATTAGCAACACTAAATTATATAAGTGAATCTCATTAACATGGAAACTTTAGGTCATATATGTTACCATAATAAAAATAAAATCATAAAACATAGGACTATTTAACACAGCAAAATCTATTACAGATGATGGACTATAGTTAATAGTACAAGTATAAGAATATTTTTCATGAATTAAAAACAAACATACAACAACAATACAAGGTGTTAATAAAACAGTGGTATATAGGGGAAAATACAACTAATGTAAACTATGGTTGACAGTTAATAGTTGTATTTTAATAATCTTTCATAAATTGTAGCAAAGGTATTTAAAAAAACAGTGTAATTATAAAAAAGTGTTATCAATTGTAACAAATGTTCTACACCAAGTCAAGGTGTTCGTGGTGGAGTGATCTATGGGGATCCTGTATTTTATGAATGATTGTTCTGTAAACCCACAAATTCTCTAATATAAAAAAGTTAAAAGAAGACAAAAAAAATAAAGGTCCCTCAGTGGTGTAAAATTCCTCTTAATATTGTCAAATTCATTATCTCTTCAATATTTCTGTATCTTTTGATGAAATCTCCACTGGAGCTTTCTGACTTGACCACATCTGGTCAGGATTCTCTGGAGGCACATACACATGACCTGTTTCTATTGCTGGATTATAGTCAATGCATGGCATGAGTCCTTCTCTCTGGATTACTCCACCTTTTCACAAGGAACATTCCTCAGTAGCTTCCCAAACAGGAGTTATGAGAGGTAAATATATTGAGGCAATGCATCTCTGAAAATGGTCTTCATTCTCTTTCAGTATTTGCTGAGTTTTAAAAAGCAAGTGACTGGGCAAAACATTTTAGTTACAAATCAGATTCTATTAAAATTTTTAGTGCATTTTCATGGACTGTTGGTTTCTAGTTTTCTGTTAAGCAATCTGATGCTAATCTTTTTCTTGATCTTTTGATTTCCTGCTTCAGAAATTTTAGGCAGTTCTTTCTCCAGTGTTTTGAAATTTCATAGAAGTATGCCTTGTTGTGATTTATACTGATCCATTTTGCAGGAAAACCCAATGGACCCTATTAATTTGAAAATTGTTCTGTCTTGGAAAATTTCTTTTAATAAATAGTTTGATAAATTATTTCTTCTATCACTTATTGTAGAATTCTTACTATTTAAAATTTGGATCTCCTCTATAGGTCTTCTCATTTTCTTTTAATTTCTCTTTTATTTTCTATGTCTTATTAGCTTTGCTCTTGTATAATCTTCAACTTTCATTTTAAATCCCATACTGAGATTTTATTTTCTGCTCTTGTGCATTTAATTTCTAAGATCTTCCTTTTGGTTCCCTGGGGCCCCTTTATTATTTCATGGATGCAATGCAATCTTTTATATGTCCAATGGTATTACAGATTTTTTTGGTAATTTTCTACTTCTTGCATTTTTTTTCTTGCTTGGGTCTCTGATTTTTATATTAGATATTTTCCTCAACTACCCATTTACCACTGGCTATTTGCTCATGCTTAGGTTTGAATGGATTCCTTTTATACTTACGGTCTTCATTCTAACCAGACCTGACTGGTCCATATCATTGTGGAACCCCCAAAATCACTATTCTTCAAACTTTTGTGAGGGGACTGGTCAGATTCCACAAAGTAGATCCCTCCAAAATATTGCTTGGGGGTATACTGGGTTGAATGGTCCTTCTCCAAAATGCATGTCCACCCAGAACCTGTGAATGTGACTTTATTTGGAAATACGGGTTTTGCAGGTATAATCAAATTAAAATGACTTCATGCTAGATTAGAGTAAACTCTACATCTAATGAAACTGTTGTTCCTATAAAAAGAGGGAAATTTGGACATTAAAGACACAGAAGAGCATGACATGTGAAGGTGGATTTAAAGATTCCATAGAAGTACGAACAAGCCAAGTTACCCCAACGATTCCCAAAACCACCAAAAGATTGCATTGGGAGAGATAGAAGCTTGGAGGGAGGCATCCCAACACAGCACAATTACAGATTCTAAAAGCTTATAGATATGCCAATTATAGTGCTTTGAAAAATTGATGTTCAGGTACCAGAGAAAGCATATATATCAGTAAATTCTGAAAGGGTCAGAGGTATTCATTCAAGATTAATATCACAAAATCATCAGTTTTGATAACGCGGAGAAGGGTCAGATCAGCAAAAAAAGTCAGAACTGCAATGAATATGGAGTAAGGATACAGGGATTGTTCCGAACCGAGTGATATAAACTTTAACATACCGGCCTCTGCCCTTTCTGGTTCACCCACAATCAATACAGAGAAATTGTCAGAGATTTCCTGATTTCCCTGTCTGCTTCTCCACATTAAGGATTGGTCTTTAATGTAGAACTTAGAGTAGTGAAATGAACTAAAGGACATTTCAGGTTAATCACCCAATTACTTGAAGTGCCTTTTTGGCTGCTATCTATCCACCATGTTTCCTTGATTCTAAAACCACTTCAATTATAAAATATACTATATGTTTAATAATAGATTTTTAGAGAAAAACAAATTCTACCCCATTAAATGTGCATACAGATTAAAAGAATATCTCAACTTCAGAAACTAAAATAAGAAAACTAGTACACCCTATCTTTGAGAAACACAGAACAAAGCTCCTACTTTGCTGTACTTGTAACTCTTCTGAAAAGGAAGAAGCCATGTAAAGCTAGGATACATGTAAAATACTTTCCAGTTTTATGCTCCATGCTTTAGGATTCCTACCCATCAATTACATAGTAGAGTGGTCAAGAGAAAACATAATAAATGCACCTGACCACTGTGCCAAGTATGCTGTTCACTCTCTAGTTTGCATTGTTCAGTTATAAATTCAGTCATTTCTTAGCAATTCAACAAATCTTCAAAGGCAATGCTGAACAAGAAAGAAGTGATATCACTTTCTGCATCTCACTGCAATTACATTTCGTATGTGCAATCCATGTTCAAGATGAAGTAATTACAAGATAACATGTCCATTTCATAACCAACCATATCTATTTTTGCATAGATCCATTATACCTTATTTTTTCATTATAAGAGCTGGATATGAAAGTAATTAATATCTTGCAGAAGCCAGTTTAAGTATTTTTCTCTTCCATTCAGAGCTAGACTCAAACTTATTTGAAGAGGAGAGAGATGCTAGCATAGAGGATATAGAGTTCATAACATCAGACCCCATAACATTGGTACTTTAGAGAGGGTTTTCCGCGTCCCACTATATTTGGCCCTTCTCTATTTTTCTCCTCATTTACTTTTGGATGCATCACTGTATTAGGCCTATCCTCATCCTTTTTTATATGTTTTCCTTGAACAGAGATGAATGAATTAAATATGCGTTTATTTATTCATTCACTCAGCTATTTATTTCATACCTATTCTGTACAAAGCCTTGCTTTTAGGCACTGTTGATATCACAAATAATGGCCAAACCCTCATGGATTACATATTCTGATAGAAAAAAGGACAGAAAATAAAAGATAAATCAGTTAAAAGTAGGATTATAAATACAAAGGAGAAATGTTGTTTCCTAGGAAGCATGTATCAAAAGAGCCTCACCCAGTCAAAGAAATAGAGAAACACATGATTCTTCTCTAAGTGATAGTGCTGTGCTCCTTTACTGGCATATGGAATATGCCAGTTTATATGGAATATCCATTTCTCCTCACAGATTTATATTGTGGAGAGAAGCCAGATAAGAAGAGTAGAGAATATGCTTTAGTGTTTGTTCCTGGATTCACCTGAGAGTGAGCAGTTCAGCACTTTCACGTGACCTGCTTCACTCATTATAACATAGGTAAACCAAAGACCTATAGGTCTGTGCCAAATACTCAGTGGAATATTAGTCAGGCATCTAAGATGAAAATAATGGAAGCACACTCCAGGAGATTTAAGTGGAAATGACATGAACTAAAAAAGAAAGGGTAAATTCACTTGGAGGGCCAGATAAACAGATTTGGGTTCCACATGGGCAAAACCACTGCCTCAACGCTCACTGCAGGATTGGTCCAGCAAACACGATTGCCACCACCACTGATGTCAGCCTCCACTGCTTTGCTGATCCAACAAATTGGATGTAGCTGCAGCTCTGCCAAAATCTTCTTAGCAAAATCAGCTCTATAAGCAACTAGTTTCAACTTCTCACTACTTCCCAAAATAGAACCTGGGTGGGTGAATCCGTTGTCAGAAGCTTGGTTACCTGCCTGGGTCTCGGCTCCAAGCTAGGCACATGAGCCAGTATGGTGGGAAACAGACTGTATCTTAAAAGGTGAAAATAGTCCCAAATAAAGGCCAGAGCTGGCAAGCCAAAAGAATGACAAATATCCCCCAGAGTTCACCCAATTTAGCTCCCGAGTACACCATTATTTCTACTTTTAGACTTAAAAGAAATTCCAACTGGCATCATGGAACTATCTGGCATAATGCAACTAAAAATGCCCTTACCCCTTCCCAATTCAAAATCCAATCAAAGATTGCATTTATCTCCAAATTCGGTAACTCTCAGTAAATGTCATGGCTTCACCCATAAATGTAACAATAACTAATAAATTGTAGTATGTGAACCAAAATATAAATTTCACAGTCATCATGCCTCTAATAAAAGATAAGGAATGAGGACATGACATTTAGTTAAAAGGTATACACAATATGTATTCCCTTATTGGGCTGGTGTCAAAATATTGTATATACCTGTATATAAATGAGGTTTCAACATTTTTCTCCTCAGACAACTAGGCAGGGGTAATTTTCCAAGACTTTCAATGTAGGTGAGATATAAATTTAAGAGTGTGAGCCACTTGTGGTTGCAACTTATTTTTTCCTTGGGACCTGAAGGGGGTTTAATCTCCTAAAAACCACTTATATCTGATGATGGAGTTGCCTGAGAATGTCCAATTTTAGGGCTTAATGTAGCAAATATATCATATCCCTGTTGCCTACTGAATTGCATGCCATTGTCAGGTGTTTAGTCTCTAATTGAGGTGGGAGCAACAAAAAAATCCAGTTGAGAAAAAGAGTATGGCTTTATTCCACATTTTGAGAAGTTGCTGTTATGATTTTGCAGTAATATTCCACAAAGCACACAGATCTGTCACAAACACACTGAGTACCATTGAATCCGCTGGATCCTAAAAATCAAGCAGCAGAGATGTTTGCCCTGCAGCCTGGGCCAGCTGTAGAGCCTTCTTTTGCTGGGTTCCACTCAAGCATTCAGGACAGACAACAATGAGTCAAAGCCACACTCCCAAATGTGATGTAAGTTGCCTCTGAAATGCAAGAGGTACCCTAACAAAGGTGGTTCTATCTGAGTATCAGATACAATATATTGCAACTTAAACTTCATTTTGGGTGAGATATATATAAATTCATATGAACCCTGGATTCTTGACAGAGGCAATAAGTCTTCAGGATCTCTGAAAGACTTCAGATCAAGGAGTACCCACCTTGATCAGAAACTGCAACTGGAACCACCAACAAATTTATACAGTCAATGAAGGATGGATCTTTGACAATATATTAAGATTTACTTTGAATTTCAAATTTATTTTGCATGGGCACCTTTGAGTTTTAGAAAAATTACCTGAGGAAATAAGAATCACTTGAAGATGACTGAGCTACCACATTGAATCCAAAATTTCTGATAAGAACACCCACTTAATTTTGCTCCTTTCTTGACCTAGTACATTGGAATCCATTCAAAGAAATATTCTTCATATTTTTCCACACTTGGAATTAGCAAATTTCTGTAATTTGGGGAGGTTAGTTTAGCCTTCTAGGTTTGTTATGCAAGTGAATTATTGGGGCATATTTGGATCTTGTTACAGGTCAGGAGACAGCAAGAAGAATTTGAGTACAGGTAGAAAATATTAGCTTTCCCATGGGGCTGTTTATTACAGGGATGTTGGTTGGCTATTTATGGTGCTTTTGAGAGGGTATAGCAAGCTCAGCTTTGCAAGTGTTGGGAGAACTGCAAACCAGATTCAACTGTTGATACTGAAAAGAACTGCAACTCCTGGGATGAAAAAGTAAGGCTAGAGAGATGCTGTCAGGAAAAGAAGAAAACAGAAAAATGCAAATGCTTTCTCTTTCCTCCCTACTTGCCATTTCTATCAGTGTCTACAGCTAGCAGAGCCCTACTGGGAGGCAGCTGGAAAAGCTGAAAGGTAGTTTGCTGAGTGCTAGCCCCAGCCTCTCAAAACAGAGAACAGAAATGTGAATTTGAAGCTGAGTGAGACTACCTGTTATTATGCAAGTACAGCACCATCACAGAATGCCCATGGTTTTCAGGGCTAGTAGTAAACCAAAATTTGAAGACTTCTAGTTTGTCCATCTCTTTTTTAAGCTAGGTGGTATTATTAGAAGCAAACACCTAACCACACAATCTTTAAATTCTGTGTCCTCTTCACAAAATTCCATGGCAGTAGTCCCCATGATTCTCAAAGCCTTGCCTTCAATCGCTACTTTTTCTCCAGGTTATCAGCACTATTATTGTGAGTAATAATTTTTAACTCTATCCAATGAATAGCTAAAGTCCCATCCCACATTACTAGTCTGATTTCACTGTCTTAAATTCTAGGAAGACTGGATAACCAATCCAGATTCCCTCTGGATGGCTTAAGCAGAAAAATATACTGCTTAAAAATATATGTTAGCTCACAGAGTTCATTACAGAGATGAAGAAAGAGAGAAGGCATTCAGCCAACAAATGAACCACTGCTGCTACCTCTGAGCCCTAGAGGTAGCCAATACTTCAATTACCACTAGCACTAAAAAGTCACTAAAAACATTGACACTCTCCCTTTGGAAACTGGACTCAACTGCTGATGCTGCCACCACCCATATTTTGAATCACTAACTTCTGCATAAAGGGAGATTTGGGGAAGAATCACAGTATGGGTTGATGAATCTAATTGATGGTGCCCACTCTCCTCATCATGAGGGTGTTAAGTAAGTATTTGACATTTTAATCGTCAACTGTGGAAGTCAAGCTCTGCTGGTAAACTCAACCATCTCTACACAAGAGAAGGGGGACAGATGTTAGGCAGCCAAAGGAAAGTAAAATGTCCACTACGGAGTTTGCCTATTAATGGTGAGGGTGGAGCAGTAAACCTGTCCTAGAGATAACAACATAGACCTTATGAACCACCCAAGGCTGCTGACTAGGTACATATTTAATTCAAAGAATCAGGATAACCAAATGTTTGTCTTTCCTATTTTAATTAATCATTTTTCTATAGCATTGTGCTATAAGTTTAAGGAACCTTGGATCAGCCTATATACACTTTTTTTTTTCAGTAGTTGAAAGGAGATCCAAAAATAGACAAAGGATTATCTTTCTTAACAGGTAACCTGGTTGTATGTCAACAGGCAGAATCAAAGAAAAGGCAGCTTTTAAAAATCATTTAACCCAACTACTCATGAAATAAGAATTCTCTCTTCTCCAATTCCGGATCATGCTCACCTTGCCTCTGCTTGACTACATCCAAAAAAAATGTAAAATTCACAATCTTCCACATAAGGTAATTTTCCTTATGTGGAAGTTCTTCCTAATGTTGAACCCAACTCTTTCTGTGTCTTAGATTGGATTCCCAGAAATAGACTCTCAGATGGATATTTGTGTGCAGGAGATTTATTGCAAAGTACCCACTAGAGCAATGTCTCTGGGGGAGTAAAGAAAGTAGGACTGGGCAGGGGGGGGGGTGAATTGTGGTACAGTTGCAACAGAGGCCTCTGCTGATCCCTTGTGGATATCTTGAGCTGAGACAGCCCTTTGGAGTTCTACCTTGAGGGAAGGAGGATGGGAGAATTCTACCCTCCCACATCAACCAGCCATTAAATGTGGGCTATTCAAAGGGAGGAGACCTGAGATTCTTCTCAGTTAAGGGCAATACCCAAGGAGCTACCTACACACCCTGCAGCTCTTCAGCAGCAGTTCTGAAGGGGCTACCTAAGCTCGGTATTCACTACTACCTATTGCTTTCCCCAGTTGATCCTCATCTGCCCTCAAGAGCCAATGAAACTCAATTCCTCTTCCACAAAGGCCCAGACTATTAGAAAACACATTTTTTTCCCATTCACAGGGCTTTTAAGGTTTTCTCAGTTAAAATAGTTGCATTCCTAGACACTACATACTGACATAGCTCCTTTTAAAGATAGAAACAAAGTATGGAATAGATAAGACAGATGTGGTCTCAGCCTATGATATTCAGTAAGACAGCTATTATTCATATGTGACATTTAAACTCCACCTAACATTGTATTGCATTTTTGGAAATTTCACCCCATCACTGACTAACACTAAAGTGATAGTTAGTAAAAACCCATAAATTTTTCTCCTATATTACTATTTTGCTTTTTTCCCTTATTCTGTTTTTATACAGATGTTTTTCTTGTACTGAAGGGCAATAACTCACATATTCCTAAGAAATACCATCTTGCCTCATTCTAAAATATCAAATTTTTCTAAAGATCTTGTCTTATTTTCTCCCCATATTACCTAGCCTGAACCTAGTAGGTGCTCAATTAATTTTTTTAAAAACTAAAGGGAGTAGTTTACTTTCAAACTGATTTATAAATTGCTTTGGTTATATGTAAACCCAGGTGAAAAACCCTGAGAGTTGTTCATATGAAATATGGTCTTTCTCTTGTTATTCACATGCTTTATCTCAGAGACTTGATGAAATATAATGAAGACAAAAGAGACAGACATATTCATCATTTTGGTCTCATTTGTTTCAATTCTCTTGAAATTTCTTGCATGCAAGAAAGCAGCTATGTTAACAGACTCCCTTGTGATTTGGAGGAAATTCCAAACCAACTCTTCACTTTTAATTTAATTAAACTAATAGAATCTTACACAGAGAATAACACTAGCTATCAATCAACTTTAGCTTCTTCTGTGCTCTAGAAAAACTCACCCTGGTTCTTTTTTCCTCTTTTATCACTATCTTCCTTTTTTTTTTTTTTTTTTTTTTTTTTTTTTTTTTTTTTTTTTTGATTAAGCCAAGATCAACTGTCTTTCCTATAGAGAAGTCAGTATTCAATCCAGATTCATTTTTGGTAGCCAAAGCAGTTGCATGTAGTTTCCCCATTATATAGCTCACTATTCAAAGTCCTCACCAATGTTTTGTCCCTATTGTTTTCCTCACAATTGGAACATATTTGTGATGAACATGTTTATGAGGGATGTTTACTTCTTAGCCAAAATGCACTACCTAGAAAATTTCAAGAAAAGGGGATAAGAAATAATTTGAGCCAGCTCAAGTTAATGGACCAGCCAATTGCTCACACTCTAATTCAGCCTGAATATTTGTTTTAATTACAGGACGAAGTTTAGATATTGATGAAAAGTTTTCATACAATTACAGTCCCATATAATTTAAAGTTATTACAGCATGATGCTAGAAGACGATAGGAAAGTGGCAATTGCCTTTCAGGTAGTAGCATTAAATTTTATAAATTATATGTAGCCCTAGTAATTACTTGAAGTTCCTTGTAAACTAAGGCTATATTTTTATGGTTTAAAAAAGGCAAGAATTTGAAATTTTTGTTTCAATCTATGGCTATGTGAATCACAATGCCAGAAAATTCAGAGAAGAATGTTAAATTTGATAAAAAATAAAAACTTACATTGTTTTATTTTCAACATGGAAAGCAATGTTCTAAGTGCTTCATATATAATAGGCCATTTATCCTATGTGTTAGGAACTGTTATTATCCCCCTTTTATAGATGGGGAAACTGAACCACAGAAAAGTCAAGTGAATTGCCTAAGTTCACAGAATCAACAAGTGGTATTGTCTAGATTTGAAGCCAGGCAGTCTTATGCCAAGTCCTTGATCTTAGCCAACAGGCTCTACTGTCACTCTGAAGAAAGAATTATCTGGAGACTATAGATGAATGCAAATTTCCCCTTGGCAAATTATTCCTATGGTTAAAGTAAAATGTTTTATTAAAATTGATCATCTACCTGTACTTCATATATATTATCATTATCCTTAAAATTAAGCCAATGTTTAATTTAACAGGATTCCAATATGAAATGATAAACTAATATCAAATGAAATGTTACTTTGGAGATTCTAGTGGGTGAGAATGCTCAAAGTCTTTAGGTACTATCAGAAATCCTGAATTTATCAATAATATTGTATCTTGTTAAACTAGCTTAGGGTTTATTGATTTTATTGTTCTTCTCACAGAAACAACTTTAAATTCTGTTGATTTTCTCTACTGTTGTTTGTTCTCCATTTCATTGACTTCTGCTCTAATCTTTATTATTTATTTCTGCTTGCTTGGGGTTGGTTTAATGTTTGTTTTCTAATTCCTCCAGGTGCGCAGTTAGGTCTTTGATTTTCGCTCTTTCTTATTTTTAAACATTGAGAGCTATAAATTTTCCTCTCAATACTGTTTTTGCTGTGTCCCATAAATTTTGGCTGTGTTCTCATTTTCATTTGTCTTGAGGTATTTACTGATTTATTTTGTAATTCTTCTTTAACCCTATGCAGGGTTTAAAGTTGTGAAACATCTTCAAGATCTTGTGCTTGGTGGTAGTTTCTTGGATCTTACTCCCAAAGCAAGAGCAACAAAAGAAAAAATAGATAAATGGGACTTCCTCAAAATTAAACACTTTTATTCTTCAAAGGACTTTGTCAAGAAAGTAAAAAGGCAGCCTACTCAATGGGAAAATCTTTGGAAATCATATATCTGATAATGGATTGATAAACATGTTCTCCATGTATAAAGAAAAGATATCACACAACTTAATGACAAAATGACAAGCAACCCCATTTAAAAATGGACAAAAGAATTGAACAGACATATTTCCAAAGTGGAAATACAAATGGCCAAAAGTCACATAAAAAGATGTTCAATATCACTAGCTATTAGGGAAATGCAGATTAAAACTACAATGAGATATCATCTCACACCACAGAATGGTCATTATTAAAAGAACAGAAAACTTCAAGTTCTGGAGAGGATGTGGAGAAATAGAAACACTCTTTCACTGTTGGTGGGAGTGTAAAATCATGCAACCTCTGTGAAAGACTATCTGACAGTTCCTTAAGAAGCTAAATATTGAACTACCTTATGATCTAGCAATCCTGCTACTAGGAATATATTCAAACAAACTGAAAGCGAATATGACATATTTGAACATTGATGTTCATAGCAACGTTATTCACAATTGCTAAAAAATGAGAACAACCTAAGTGTTCGTCAACTGATGAATGGATAAACAAGATGTAGTATATTCATATAGTGGATTATTACTCAGTTGTGAGAAGAAATCAATTGGGGAAGCATATGACAGAATGGAAGAAACTTCAGGATATTATGTTGAGTGAAATAAGCCAGACACAAAAGGAGAAATATTGAATGGTCTCACTGATATGAACTAAATACAATGAGTAGACTTATGGAGTTTCACTATGAAATGTAGGTTGGTGGGAGATGGAATGTGGGATGAGAAGGGGGAGAAGATTCTGGATACATGTAGAATGTTTAATAAATGTAAATATGTGGTAATGGTTGGGCTTGATGGTAACCCATTATAATGAATGTAACAAACACTGTTGATTTATGGATGTAATTGTGATTGAAACAAGTAGTCTAGGAAGATTAATATTAGTTGGAGGACAACTGGAAGATAATATTAGAAATGTATAACAATGATTTTGGAAGTAGATGAGGATTGCGGTTAAGAATATAAATACAGGAATATTCTATTACAGGGTGTTAAGAATGTGGTGATACAGGAGAAAAATATAACTAATTAATTTATGGATTATAGTTAACAACAATATGGTAGTGTTTTTGTAGCAAAAGCAAAGTTGGTACATTATTAATTCTAAAGGTAAAAAAAAGAATATGGGGTTTGGTTTTGTGAAATATGAATATGATTAAGCATTTTTTCTTCTTCATTTTTTTAATTAATAAGGACACCTTGTCTATATCATTTAATCTATGTTCCTATGTGTTTCATTCTGAACACTAGAGGAACAACTGAGTTAGCAGTTGGAAAAAGATGAGATAAAAGTGACTGAAAAAGAACTTTTTAGGAGTAATGTTTCCATAACTTGTTAAGCAGAATTTTTCTGTTCTTTTATTTTTGTGAATTTGAAATAAAGTTGTTAATTTTAAAAATAGCAATGGCTATATCACTTCATATCTACAGTTTAGAGTTTTAGGTCTTAAAATGAGGCAGGTAAACTAGGTACTTCCAATTCTGTATAATTGAAGCTTATCACTGTGCTTTGATCACTATCTTCATCATAATCACTACTTTTTATTGAGGACATTTTGCATAATTTGCAAACTTCATCTCACTTAATCCTCATAAACCTATGAAGTAGGTGTTATTTTCAGTTGAGGAGACTGCAACTCAGAAAGGTTAAAGTAATTCTCCCCAAATCCCATCACAAGGAGGTGAAGAAGCCTGGTTGGAACCTTGACTTGTCAGATTCAAATCCAAAAGCTCTCCACAAGATGGCTTATTATGCGATTAAGATGAATAAAGTGATAGACAAATTCTCTTGACAGCTGTATCAGTGTTTCTGTCAGAGTCCAATTACAGAGACAGAAATCATATGAACAGGCACAATTCAATATAAAGAACTGTTAACCACACACAAGAGTGTTACTTAAGCAATTAAAGGAATAAAAAGAGAAAAATAAGGTATCACAGAGGCAACAACTATAGGAAGGAGAAATATTCCTAGGGCCAAGTGAACAAAGGGAAGAGACTGAAATAATAAAAATGTAGAAACTTGGAAAGGTGACTCTATAAAGCAGAAACTCAGATCTCTGAAGAGAGGGTGTTGCTTCATTGATCTGGTTTCCCTGGAGTGGGTAACCAGGAAGCTGTTTCAGAGGATGATGGAAAAACTGCAAAGTATATTCAGCGGCTGCTGCAGGAAGGATCTGCAATTGGTGCAGTGAAAGAAGTTATACTGCTATGTGATACTCACAGGAACCACAAGCCCATGGGAAACAGACATGGAGAAGGAAGGCCCTTGTCTGTACTCCAGGCTTGCAGTTGCCAGGCTGCCCATAATAGTAGAGCTTTACATGGATCCAGCATGTAATGAATGCAGAAATGTGGACTGAATAGTCCCAGCTCTACTTTCACAAAGCAGACAACAGAAGGCGAGTTTAGAGGGAAAATAAAATAATAACTGGCACCGTGTTAAAATTAATTATAGAGTCCATCTCCATTCCCAGCTCTACAGCACTTCAGGAACAGCCCTTCAAACATCTGTGTGTCTATGGGGAGAAACTTTGCACTTAAATTTGAGGCATCTGCGACTTTTTTTTTTTTTAAACTCAATTTTCCTCATTACATACTGGCTTTCTCTGTTCTTTTCATCCCTCCAATGCCTTAAATACATCCCTTCCCAACCTGATCTTTTACCACCTGGAATACCAAATTTATGGTGTAAAAGAGAGATGGGATAGTAAAACAAAGACAGTAAAACAAAGATATCAAAAAGGAAAAGCGGTGTGTGTGAAAGATCTTGTTCTACCTACTAAGTTCATAAAACAACTTGTATATTTGAGATAGTGAGATAAAAATGTACTACACGGGGGAGCAGATATGGCTCAAGGGGTTGAGCACCTGCTTCCCACACGGGAAGTACTGGTTTGGTCCCCAGTGCCTCCTAAAAACAAAACAAACAACAAGCAAACAAATGAAAAAATCAACTCAGGGGAGCTGAGGTGGTTCCGTGGTGGGGCACTCGCTTCCCACATACAAGGTCCAGGGTTCAATTCATGGCTCCAGTACCTAAAAAAACCATGTGCTACACATATACAGGATCTATTCTCTGTGCTTCTACCCAATACATGAAGTAGACAGCATTTATTTTGTATTTGGATTGCCACATCATATTGGTTTCATAAATATTTTATCATTGAACTCCATTTTTTCCTACAATATCACTATTGATAAAATTATTTTTATCTTTAAAATAATTTATTTTCACCTGGAACATGGCAGGTATAAAATATTGGATGAATAATCAGTGTGAAATCATATGTTTCCTTTAGAAAACTTTGCCAATCCCAGATAATATAGAACAAATTTGTCTTATCTCCTTTAAGAGATGCTGAATTATAGTTCAGAAAACAAGTATTAATAAATACTTATTAAGTTCCGCTCATGTGCCAGGATCTAGACACTGGAGATACAAAAAGACAAAGAAGAATAAAATAAGGATCATCCAGCTAATAGAACTTGTAAACAAGTATAGCTCAGGATAAAAATGTGATTGAGGAAGTGTAAATATGGAAGAGATTAAAGGAATTATGGAAGAATACTATATACAGCTCTATGCCAATAAATCTTAAGATCAAGATGAAATTAAAAAACTATTTAGGGGGCCGGCTTGATAGCCCAGTGGATAGGGC
>PVKH010000877.1:0-33736 GCA_004027955.1 Chaetophractus vellerosus | reverse complement strand
CACAAATCCCAACCTTATCACCACCTACCTGTTCCATTCCCATAACACGCAGGCACGCTCTATCAACTCACCACAGATTATGTCCCCATGGATGATATCCCATTACTTTCTCTTCTCTTTCTCTTTCTTTTTAAACCTATTTTTCAGACCCTAGTTCTCAGGGACTGCCCAATTTCCTTTGTTCATATCAGTGAGGTCATGTACAGTTCATCCTTCAATGCCTGACTTGCTTCGCTCAAAATGATGTCTTCAAGATTCATCCATGTTATCCCATGTGTGAGCACTTTGTTCCCTCTTACTGCTGAGTAGTATTCCATTGTATGTATGTACCACATTTTGCTTATCCATTCATCTTTTGTTGGGCACCTGCGTTGATTCCAACTTTTGGCAATTGTGAACAATGCTACTATGAACATTGGTGTACATATATCTGTTGAGGCCTTTGCTTTCAATTCTGCTGGGTATATACTCAGCAGTGGAATTACTGGATCATATGGAAGATCTATATTTCGTTTTTTGAGGAACTGCCATACTGTCCTCCACAGTGGCTGTACCAATCCACGATCACATCAGCAGTGGATGAGGGTTCCCGTTCCTCCACATCCTCTCCAACATTTATATTCTGCAGTTTTTTTAATAGCCGTCATTCTGATGGGTATAAGATGGTATCTCATTGTAGTTTTGATTTGCATTTCTCTTATAGCTAGAGATGCCGAGCATTTTTTCATGTCCTTTTTAGCCATTTGTATTTCTTCCTTGGAGAATTGTCTGTTCAGGTCACTTGCCCATTTTTTAAATGGGTTGTTATGCTTTTAAATTTGAGGTATAGGATCTTTTTATATATGCAAGATACGAGGTTCCTATCAGATATATGTTTGCAAAATATTTTCTCCCATTCGGTAGGCTGCCTTTTTATTTTCTTGATAACATCCTTTGACATGCAAAAGGTTTAAATTTTGAGGAGATCCCATTTATCTATTTTTTGTTTTGAAGCTTGTGCTTTGGGTGTGAAGTCCATGAAACCATTTCCTATTAGAAGGTCCTTTAGATGCTTCCCTACATTATCCTCCATGGTTTACATGGTCTTGGCTCTTATGTTTAGATCTTTGATCCACCTTGAGTTAATTTTCATATAGGGTGTGGGATGGTGTTCCTCTATCATTCTCTTGCATATAGATATCCAGCAGCCATGCACCACTTGTTGAAGAGGCTATTCTCTCCCCACTGAGTGGGCTAGGTGGGCTTGTCAAATATCAGGTGACTGTATATGCAAGGATCTATATCAGAACTCTGAATTCACTTCTGCTGCTCAAGGTGTTTATCCTTGTGCCAATACCATGCGGTTTTCAACACTGTAGCTTTGTAGTATGTTTTGAAGTCAGGTAGTGTGATACCTCCAATTGTCTTTGGCAATTCGGGGATTCTTACATTTCCAAATAAATTTTCTAGTTAGTTTTTCCAATTCCTTAAATAAATACCATATTAATTTTTATTGGGATTGCATTCAATCTGTAGATTAATTTTGGTAGGATAGACATCTTGATGATATTTAATCTTCACATCTAAGCACAGGGGATATTCTTCCATTTATTTAAGTCTTCTTTGATTTCCTTTAACAATGTTGTGTTGTATTCTGCATATAAGTCCTTTACATCTTTAGTTAAATTTATTCCTAGGTACTTGATTCTTTTTGTTACAATTGTAAAAGGAATTTTTTATTTCCCTCTCAGATTTCTCATTGTTGGTGTACAGAAATGCTACTGATTTTTCAGCATTGATCTTTTTTTTTAAAAAGATTTATTTATTTATTTATTTTTATTATATCCTCCCCCCTTCTGCTTGCTCTTGCTGTGTGTCCATTCTTGTGTTCCTCTCTGTCCGCTTTCTCTCCCCACATGGCGGGGATGCGCCAAGACTGGCCACCGTGCAGGCGGCATTGCCCCGCTTGTGCGCAGCTTCTGCTTCCACTCGCGGCTGGCTCTGTTTCAGATTGTGGGTGGCTGGCTGCGCTCCATTCACGGGTGACCTGTCCTGCCCGTTTCGGCTTTGCCCTGCCTGTGGCAGCCTTTTGCCCTGCCCACGGCAGCTCTGCCCACACATGGTGGCTTGCCCTTCTCAAGGCGGTCTGCCTGCAAGGAGAGGTCCCCGGGAACCGAACCCGGGGCCTCCCATGTGGTATACCGGCGCCCTATCCACTGGGCTATACGGCCGGTTCTAAGCATTGATCTTATAGCCTGCAACATCACTGAACTCCTTTATAAGGCTTAGCTGCTCTGTAGTAGATTTCTCGGGGCTTTTGATGTATAGGATCATATTGTCTGCAAATAATGAAAATTTCAATTCTTCCTTTCCAATTTGGATGCACTTTATATCATTTTATTGCCTCAGTGCTTGAGCAAGTACTTCTAGGACAATGTTAAATAAGAGTGGTGACAGTGGGCATCCTTGTCTTGTGCCTGATCTCAGAGGGAAGGCTCTTAGGACTTCCTCATTGAAGATGATGTTAGCTTTGGGTTTTTCATATATACTTTTTATTATTTCCAGAAAGTTTCCTTCTATTCCTACCTTTTGCAGTGTTTTTATCAGGGAAGTGTGCTGTATTTTGTTGAATGTTTTTTCTGCATCTACAGAGATAACCATGTGATTTTTTTTTTATTTCAATCTGTTTATGTGGTGTATTACATTGATTGATTTTCTTTTGTTGAACCATCCTTGCATCCCCAGGATGAATCCAACTTGGTCATGGTGTATAATACTTTTGATATGTTGTTGAATGTGATTAGCAAGTATTTTCTTGAGGATTTTGGCATATAGGTTCATTAGAGAATTTGGTTTGTAATTTTCCTTTCTTGTGGTATCTTTCTTTGGCTTTAGTATTAGGGTAATGCTGGCATCATAGAATGAGTTAGGGAGTGTTCCTTCTATTTATATATTTTGGAAGAGCTTAAGCAGGATTGGTGTTAGTTCTTTCCAGAATGTTTGGTAGAATTCAGCTGGGAAGTCATCTGGTCCTGGGCTCTTCTTAGTTGGGAGGTTTTTGATGACTGATTCTATGTCTTTACTTGTAATTGGACTGTTGAGTTCATTGATTTGTTCTTTCATCAGTGTAGGATGCTTGTGAGTTTCTAGGAACTTGTCCATTTCCTCTAAATTATCATTCTTGTGAGCATATAATTTTTCTAAGTATCCTATTATGATATTCTTTATTTCCATGGGGTCAGTAGTGATATCTCTTTCTTCATTCCTTATTTTGTGTATTTGCATTGACTCTCCCTTTTTCTTTGTTAGTCTGGCTAAGGGTTTGTCAATTTTATTCATCTTCTCAAAGAACCAGATTTTTGGTTTTGTTTACTTTTTCTAGTGCTCTCTTATTTTCTATTTCATTTAGCTCTGCTTTGATCTTTGTTATTTCTTTCTTTCTGCTTCCTTTAGAATTGGATTGTTGTTGTTTTTCCAATCTTTTTAGGTGTGCTGTTAATTTATCAATTTAACTCTTTCTTCTTATTTATTATTTGCATTTAGAGATATAAATTTCCCTCTCAGTACTGCTTTGGCTGCATCCAATAGGTTTTGATATGTTGTGTTGTCATTTTCATTCGATTTGAGGTAGTTACTGATTTCCTTTGAGATTTCCTCCTTGACCCACTGTTTTTCCTAGAGTGTGTTGTTTAATTTCCATATCTTCATGCCTAATCTCATTTTCTGGCCCTTGGTGATTTCCAATTTCTTTCCAATGTGGTCAGAGAAATTACTTTGTACAATTTCAATCATTCTGAACTCATTGAGAGTTGTTCTGTGGCTTAGCATGTATTCTATCTTGGAGGATGACCTATGTGTGCTCGATAA
Source organism: Chaetophractus vellerosus (assembly GCA_004027955.1). NCBI lineage: Eukaryota > Metazoa > Chordata > Mammalia > Cingulata > Chlamyphoridae > Chaetophractus > Chaetophractus vellerosus. The sequence continues at coordinate 29,890 of PVKH010000877.1, read as the reverse complement.
GAATGTATATCCCGCTGTATTAGGGTGTAGAATACTGCATATGTCTATTAGGTCCATGTCCTCTAATTTATTATTCAGTTTCTTTGTTTCTTTACTGATTCTCTGTGTAGATGTTCTATCTAATGGTGAAAATGGTGTACTAAAGTACCCCAGTATAATTGTAGATGCATTTATTTATCCGCTTATTTTTCTAGTGTTTGCCTCACATATTTTGATGCACCCTGATTAGGTGCATAAATGTTTATGATTGTTCTTTCTTTGAGAGATTACCCCTTTTACTAATATATAGTGTCCAACTTTGTCTGTTATGATTGCTTTGCATTTAAAGTCTATTTTGTTCGATATTAGGTTAGCTACTCCTGCCCTTTTTTGTTTGTTATTTGCTTGTAAAATTGTTTTCCAGCCTCCACTTCTGCTGGCTCAGAGGTGGGTCTCTTGTAAACAATGTATAGATGGGTCATATTTCTTTATCCGTTCTGCCAATCTGTGTCTCTTGACTGGTGACTTTAATCCATTTACATTGAGTGTTATGACTCTCAATGAATATCTTACAGCTGCAATATTTTCTTTGGGTTTATGTATGTCCTATAATTTTTGTCTTTATGTTGTTTTTGTTGTTCTTACACTCGCCTCCAACTCACTCCCTTCTGTTTTTGCCTTTCGACCTTTAGAGCTTTGTTTTGGTCAGACACAGGCGTGCCTTTTGAAATATACCAAAGATTGGTCGGTCTTTATAAAGGGTATTTATTTGGGGTAGAAGCTTACAGTTACCAGGACACAAAGCATAAATTTCTTCCCATACCAGAGTCCATGTGTTGGGGGAAGATGGCTTCCAACGTCTCCAGGGTTCAGGCTTCCAGGTTCCTCTGTTTCCAGGGCTGTGTTTCTCTCTGGGCTTAGCTTCTGTTTCCTTCATGAGTTCAGCTGTAGACGATGAGGCTTTCTATGCTGCGTCTCTCCACAAGGCCAGCCATAGCCTCTCCGGCGATCGGCTCACTCCAACATCAGAACTGCTTTTTAAATCTCCATCCCCAAATCTCCTCTCTGCTTCTCTCTAATCTCTGCTTCTACTTGAGACCACCCCCACTGAGGGGTGGGGCTCAACATCTCACTGACGTGGAAATTAATGCCCTACTCATAACTTAATCATGCCCAGATGAACAGATGAGCTTACAAACATAATCTAATTTATATTTTTGGAATTCATAATTAATTCAAACTCAAACCATCACAAGCTTCTTTTAGTATTTCTTAAAGTGCATGTTTCTTATTGGCATATTCCCTAAATTTCTGTATATCTGTGAATATTTTGATCTCTCCGTTATTTATGAATCCCAGCTTTGCTGGATAGAGAATTTGTGGCTGGAAGTTTTTTTTTTTTTTAGTATCTTGACTATGTCATACCACTGTATTCTTGCCTCCATGGTTTCAGCTGAGAAGTCAGCACTTAATCTTATTGTGCTTCCCTTATATGTGATGGTTCTCTTTTCTCTTGCTGCCTTGAGTATTTTCTCTTTGCCTTGATCGTTGGAAATTTTAACAAGTATAAGTCTTGGAGTTGGCCTGTTGGGATTTATACTGTTTGGAGTGTGCTGCGGTTCCTGGATATGTACATCTATCTCCCTCATTAGGGTTGGGAAGTTTTCAGCCATTATTTCCTTCAAAACTCTTTCTGTTCCTTTTCCCTTCTCTTCTCCTTCTGGGATGCCTATAATGTGTATGTTTGTGCATTTTGTGTTAATGGTTAAATCCCTAAGTCCCTGTTGGATTTTTTCTATCTTTTTATCTATCTTTTCTACTATTTGTTTGATTTCAGATGTACTGTCTTCCACATCACTAATTCTTTCTTCTGCCTGTTCAAATTTGCTGTTATGGGAATCCAACATCTTTTTGATTTTTTGGATTATGCTATTCCTTGACATTTTATCCCTTATCTTTTTATGTATGTTTAGAATTTCTTCAGTATGTGCTCTCAGTGCTCTTTTTTAAAAATTTATATATATATATGTTTTTTTTTAGGATACATAGATTACATACATTTTACACAGAAATTTTAGGAGTACCCATATATCATACTCCCACACCTCCCACAACCTCCCACATATATATCCTTCATCAGTGTGGTATAACACCTGTGATAGATATACACATTTTGGGGCTTTGCCATCAAGCATGGATCACAGTTCAGACTGTAGACCACCCTCTCTCCCATACAGTTCTGCATGATACATGATTATATAAAATGCCCTATATCCTCCATTGCAACATCACCCATGACAATTCCCAAGTCCCCAAAAAACTCTATATTACAATTGTCCTTCCCTAACCCTGCCCCCAAAGTGTCCAGTGACCCTTGCTCCACATAAATTTGTAATTTCTTCTATTGCATGTATCACAAGTCTATAGCAGGACATCAGCAAGTTCAGTCTAGTCCATATTTCTTCCCCCAATCCTGAGAAGTCTGGAATATTGATGTCCCTTCCACCACCATGTGAGGGGGAGCTTACATCCCATGGGTACAATGGAAGAGTTGCTCTGCCTACAGCTGCAGGCTCTCTCCATTCCCCCGTATAGCGGTCATTGATCATCATCTCCTTACTAGGTGTCCTGGGTGAGTCCACTGAGTTGTAGGGTAGGAGCTGCAGTTCCACAGAGCCTCTGGACTCAGCTGGCACACAGACAGCACATAGGCTCTGGTCTCTGGAAGTACACCTACAACTCTGGCATCAAATATAGGTTTGAATAGAAGAGACTGATGGTCCATGAACAGTGAAGACATACTTCAGTCTTTGTCACCCTCAGGAGCAAGGGTTCCAAATTAGGGCCCACTGGCAAGGCACCAAACCCCAGGGCTATCTGCCCCGATATAGGGCCTGGATATCGCCAAAGCCCTCCGAAAGCCTTCTGTTTGTGGTGACATCCACACTGGAAGCCTAGGAGGTCCCACTGGGGTGTGCATAAGTGTTACCTCTGGGTTGGTCTCCTGGCTCTTTTTGAAGTCTCTTAGCCATATGAACTCATTTGTCTTTAACATTTCCCCCTACATTCAGAGTCTTTTTCCAGTTGTTCTGCCCATTGGCATTTGTTAGTAATCCCTCATTGCCAGGGAGGCTCATCCTTGGGAGTCATGCCCCATGCTGGGTAGAAGGTAATACATTCATATGCTGAGTTTGGCTTAGAGAGAGACCACATTTGAGCAACAACGAGGTTCTCCAGAGGCAACTCGTTGGCACCCCTTAACACTAGGCTTTTTCAATTTCAACAGCAAGGACACATAAGGCTAGTCATCAATAACAGGGGCCCATCAGTGGATGAACCTCCTTTGCCAGACATTGCCCCTGCACTCAGGGGGATGTTGTTACTCTTCTTGAAAATATGGCAGAGCTCTCCAAGATGGGTTTTCAGTATTCTCCCATTTATTGCGACCATGTCCCATGAGCATTCGAACAATTATGTATGCCTTTTAGGTATGTTCAGGTAGCCTTCCTCCCATGTACCCACAACCTTGACAACCCCCACACCAATGATCCTCTCCCATTCCCATTTTGACCCTTCTGTGATCCATAGCCTCTTCACAGGTGAAGCCATAACAATAGCCAATTGCAATGAATAGGAAAATGAAATAAAAATGATATTTAAATGTAAGAGTTAAAATATAGGAGAACTTAAAAAAATTAAAAAAAATTAGGAAATTTAAAAAATAGAAAAAAGAAAATATTTTATTAAAGGATTGGGCTATTAAAAATGTGAAATAATAATAATATATAGATGTATAAAACATTTTTTTTCCTGATTGTGCCTTGTCACTGCAATATCTGGTGTCCAGTCTGTTTCATGGCACCTTCCACTTCTCACTCTCAAGCAGCCCTCCTTTTTCATTTAATTTTCAAAGAAGCTTTAGGTCACAGCAGAGTCACACACAGAATACAAGACAATCTCATACACTCAAACTCCTCCTCCATTTCCCCCCATATGAAAACCTTTTTGTATGTGGATGGCAGCACCAACATAACTGAGAAACAGATAGTGAAACATAGTTCCCCAACAATGTCATAGGTCCATATCAAGGTCCACATTTTAGATAGTATAGTTTTATAAATTTTGATGACTATCACCCTGTCCTGTATCCACCATCGCAAGGCAATGGAAAACACTTCCAGGGGCCACCAAATGCCCTTCATTCGATCCACCCCATCCCTCCCCACCTCCTGTGGGCCCACAACACCCCCTGGCTCGACTCCCCGGATGTCAGGATTCACAGATTCTCACCAGAGAGTGTCCTGGCTCACTGGTTCATCCCCCACCATGAACCATCCCTAACAACGTCATTTAAATGCAAGAGTCAAAACATAGAACTTAAAAAATAAAAAATAATTTTTAAAAAAATTTAAAAAAATAGAAAAAAGAAAAATTAACATTGCCAAAGGTCTGGGCTATTCAATATATATGAAAAAATAATAAGATATACATGCATACAAGTTTTTTCCAATTTTGCCTTGTCGGTGCAATACCTGGTGTCCAGTCTGTTTCATGGCACCTTCCTCTTCTCACTTTCAAGCATCCCAGCTTTTTTCATTTAATTTTCAAAGAAGTTTTAGGTCACAGCAGAGTCACACACAGACTACAAGACAATCTCATGTACTCAACCTCCTCCTCCATTCCCCTTATACCAAAACCTCAGGGTCTTCTAAATATCCTTAATCTCTTCCTTCATTTCATTAAGTTTGTCCATGATATTTGTTTGGATAGCCTTGATTAGTTTTTCTATGTTCTGTGTCTCTTCCTGGGTTTGGGTTTATTCTTTGGACTGGTCCATGTCTTCCAGTTCCTCAGTATGGCTTGTAAATTTTTTTGCCCCCTGGTCATCATTTTATTTTGATGGGTTTATTCAGTTGATTATCTTCTCTTTCTGCTCTAGAGTTTTGTTTAGCTTGTAGTTCTGTGTGTGTGTTAAGTTTTCTCATCGATACTTTCTTCCTCCTGTTGTATTTCTTTGCTTTTTCTATGTTCCCTTGAAGGATGAATATTAGGGCTAGAGCAATCGAAAGGGGTAAGAAAGGAAAAGGGATAATAGTGCTATTGATAAAAGTTGGAAGAGGGGCCATGTCAGACTTAGAAAATTGAATGTTTAACTCATGTAGGCAGAGTAGAGTAATAGGGGAAGAAAAGTGGAGTGCCTACAATGGAATGGGGAATCAAATAGAAAAATATATATATAGAATATTTTATAAGGCCAGCATGATAAGGAGAGAGAAAACTAATAAAGAAAAGGCTGAAAGAAAAAAGCTGAAGAAAAAGAAAGAAAGAAAAAAGAACAGAATAGAGAAGATAGAAGTTAACAAGGGTGAAGTTGAGAGCAAATGAAAAATGGTGGAATGTAAGAACAACAACAGAAAGCTGAAGGTAGAATGATGAAGGAAGGAGAAGAGATAGCATTGGTAGACACAATCACAATACACAGAGAATGGAAAGTCAAGGATGAAGAAGAGAAGCAAAGAAGAAAAAGGCTATCATCACCTAATTTTAAGAAAGACAAGAGGAGAGAATAGAGGCAAGTAGCACAGAAGCATGCAGTCAAAGAAAGAACAGCATTCCTTTTGGGCCCTTGTGAAGCCCCTCAGTCTGTGTTCATTAATCAATTGCCCTGCAGCCTTCTCTCTGCAGGCTTTGAGGCAGAATTTAGCATTTAAAGCAGCTAGTCAATATGTTTCTCTCAATCTTTTCTTTGATGAAATAAGGGCCCTTAAAGAATGCCTCTTTTAGCCTACCCCCTCCTGTGAGGGGACCCCAAATAGGCTCATAGAGACTTATCTATTACTTCCCACTGCCTGACCCCCCCCCAGGGGAGCTGAGACTGTTTACTCAGCAAGGAGCTGTAAAATTGCTGGCTCCACCCTTTGGCCCTTTGCTGAATCTAGTGTCTGTGTCACAGTTAGGTATATTAGGTCAATTAGTGGTGCACGGCAGATTTGCCTCTCCCCTCAGCCCAGCACCACTTCCAGCTGGTTAACTCACTCCCAAAAACTTCTAGGGGTTCCTGGCAACCAAACCCACAGAAAGGAAACCCCTCTCCACCCTTTGCTAGAACCTTCCTACTCTTGGAGTTTATTCCCCCCTCACGGGTCTACTGGCGTCTATTTAGACTGCCCAGCCCCCCACCTGGAAAACAGGGTTTAGCCACCTGTGTTTCCACCTGGGGAGCAAAGAACTCATGATTTTATGCTGAGCAGCCCACCTCACAGTCCAGTTGCCTCCAGTGATGCACCCAAGACCTCTGTCCCCCAGGCTCCCAGAAAAGACTACAAGGCAGGCTCCCATCCCCAATCAGCTGACCTCTGCTTAAGAGCGGTGAGTGCGTACCTAAACCAATGCCATCTTGCCCTGGAAATCTAGATTTTTCATATGAAGAAATAATTTTATGGACATAAAACCAGAGCAAAAGTGACCTAGAAAGTTGGTGAATTCTCTATTGTGGCATTCATTCAATTCTGAAAAACACTGGAGTATATATAAAGTTTGCATTATTTTTCAATCAAATATTAGTTCTTGAGTATATTAACTACCATTAGAATAATTATAGGGAAAGCAAAATGGGTTTGGAAAAACTATACCACTTGAGTTTATCATAGAGTGATGAAAAACTTGAAGTTTAAATGTGCTAGTATTTTTTTTATCTGAGGTGTTGATATTATGTAACAGTTAATCAAAGGAAATATTTAAATAAACAAAATTCAATTTTACATAATAAGCGTATTAAAATCCTATAAAGATGCTTCCAAGTGATCAGATTTAAAGCAAATAAAACATACAGAGTACAGTGTATGAGAAAAGATTATATTGAATAAGACAACAAAGTAGGTGAACGTAAATGTCTTTAGATGAGGTAATGTTTCAATATACAGCAATATGTTTGCAACTTTTAATCCACCCATTATGTATCTTATAAGTAAATTCAGGATTTTGCACACATTATATGTATACTTATGTTCCTTGAAGCATTATTTATGAAAATATATTGAAAACAATAGAAATAACTTAAATGTTCAACAGTAGAAGACTGGTTAAAAAAACAAATACTTAAAAATACAGAAACTTTAGGTATTGAAAACAAATAATGGCTGTATATAACTGCATTATATATACATATATCTGATTTGTTTTATAAAAATTATATTGATCTGTGCATCACCAGTCTGAAATTACGTGTGAGACATGGCAAATGGTGGTGACTTGCTTTTGTTTCAATATAACAGCTTTGTTTACATACCATACAATTTAACCTTCGAAAGTGTGCAATCAGTGGGTTTTAGTACATTTAGAGAGTTGTGAAACCATGATCACTATCTAAATTTATAATATTTCCATTTCCCCACAAAGAAGCTCTATGCCCATTAACAGTCACTGCCTATTCCCCCATCCTCCCAGGCCTGGAAAACATTAATTTACTTTCTGTCTCCATGTATTTGTCTATCCTGCACATTTATTACAAATGGGATAAAACAATATGTGACCTATTATCACTTAGCCTACTATCAGGCTTTTATAGCTGATCATGTTTTCTAAGTTCGTTCATGTTGTGGTCTGTTTCAATAGTTTGGTGTAGAGAAACTGGGACTAATGACAGGATTTTGTATTTATTTGGAACTTTTCTGAAATGATTACTTAAAATAAATGTGTGCATGATTTTTTAACAAATTGTATGGATACAGGATTAATTGCAATTTTTCTTTTTTGTTTTCCATTATATATATATATATATATATATATATATATATATATATATATATATTCATAGATAAGCTTAAAATATTTTTTACAAAATACTAAGAAAACTGTGCAACTACACATTATATTTCTAGATGCCAATGAAGCGTACAATGTAAAAGGAATATTCAGTGTTCTCCGAAAATTGGTATATCATGAAAACCAGTTTCACTAAATATCAATTCAATTTTAATGATAGAGAATTAACATAGTTCACTACTAATTAAAATAATTTAACAATGTATTTACCTGTAATCAAAATATAAATGAGATTAAAAAGTGAAAATGACACATATTTCCAATAAAATCAGTTATAAGTAAGTTATATTTGTTATTCAATATTATTCTGTGTTTGTTAGTAAAGTGAAATATATGAAATAAATACAATATTTGAAAATTGAAAGAAGGGCAAAACTGTCTTTTTCTTACATGATTATGATTGCATACCAGGAAAACCAAAAGTAATCTATTGAAGCAGTAACATAACTCAATAATTGACTATTACAAAACTACACAAATAAATAATTGTTATTTATGTATAATTAGGCCTTTAGTATCTCTGGATTGTATTGGAAGAATGAATTCAAATTAGACTATTAAGTAAATAGATAAATCCTTTGGAAAAGAGCCTAAGTAGTACTTAGGTTTCCATTGCTTCTATAGAAAAAGAATATTACTGATGGATTTTAGGCAATGATTGGGTGTTTGAAAGAATTAGGATATTAATTAAATCTTGGTTTCAGATAAAATAACCCAAAATATAGTGAAGAAGAGACAAACATACCAAGCAAGACTCCAAAGCCAAAAGCCATAAAAGAAAAGGATCATATATGACCAGATTTAATAAAATCTTGTGGGCTAAAAATTACCACAAATAAATTAAAACATGGCCTTTTAATCTATGATAGGCAAGATATTCATAGAGTGCAAATTTCTTGAAACTTAGGAACATAAATAAAACCATAAATTAAGTGAAAGTAATTAAATGTTATAAAAGGACATGCCATATAAAACTTAAGATGAATGACTCATATTTTAAAAAAAAACTTTCTTAGTGTTACTCACAATTAGATATGTGCACAGGAAAGCATGATGCATTATATATCTCTAATCATAGTGTTAAGGAACAGTGGCCCAATGTACAAATCTAGAACAACTTCCTCCATTTGAAATATACTTGCAGCTCTGGAAATAAATGAGGTTTTTCCTTTGATGGCTCTTTCCTTCTGAAGACACATGTGGTGGGTAATTTGGTTCTATCCCCATAGTATTTATTTACCAAATTCCAGAAGGATCACTTTGAAATAAATAGGATTCATGCCTATTGTCACACACATTCCTTTTTACAGGTGAATTATATTTCACTGTATGTATAAACCACATTTTATTTATCTTTTCATCAGTAGATGAACTATTGGTAGCTGATTTGAAAAAATTAGAATAGGCAAACTCATAATTTCAGTATCTAGAATATAGTTCTCCAGGGGAGAGAGTGGATATAGGGAATGGGAAGTTGAGGCTTAAAATGAATATAGCTTCCAGTTGGAATGAGGAAAATGTCTTGGTAATGGATGGTAGTGATGGTAGCACAATATTCTGAATATAATTAACAGGACTGAAATATATATCTGAGTGTATCTAAAAGAAGGAAAGTTAGATTATATATATGATAACAGAATATAAATTTCAAAAACAAAATTCATGGAACTGTACTACACAAACAGCAAACTCTGAGTTAGGCCATGGACTGTAGTTAATAGTACAATTATAAAAATGGGCTCTCATCAATTGTAACAAATGTTTCACAACAATGCAAGGTGATAATAGTAGGATGGCATTTTGGAATCCTGTATTTTTGGGCGTGCTTGCTCTGTAAAACCACAACATCTATAATAAAAAAAATTAGGAAGCTGTGTTAGTCAGGATTCTCTGGGAAACAAAACAGGCAGAAGATATGGTAAATATTATGAGATTTTATAAGATTATGTCACATGACTGGGGGATGCACAAGTCCAGATTCCACAGTATAGGCTGCAAGCCAGGAATTCTGATGAAGGCCCTTGCTGAATTTCCCAGGAGGAGCTGTCTGTGTATTAGAGATGAAAATTCTCATTCTCATTCTTCTGACTGCTGAAATATCACTGCTCCTTTTAATGCTTTCAACTGATCAGATAAGATGTCTCTCATTGCCAAAGACAATATCCTCACCTGATTGTAGATGTAATCAGCCACAGATGCAATCAAAGTACTTTAAGTCCACAAAATATCTTCACAGTAACAATTAGAACAGTGCTTGCTTGACCAAACTACCAGGCACCATTACCTCACCAAGCTGACACATGTTCCTAACCATCACAAGAAGTGTAGACCAACATTCCTTGGTTCTTAGTCTACTCTGACTGGGGCAAGATTATTTATATTATAATGTATGCAGATGAATGAAACTGGCTAAAATAACACAGTCCTTCTTCTGCATATATTCTACCACCTATTTGCTTTGCAACCCTAGCCAGATATCTTAGATTCTGTAAGCATTTGTTTTCTCAACATTTAAGTGGGAATAACAGGTCTGCTGTGAATTTCAGAAGAGATAATATGAATCAGGTGGATGAATAAGATTGTAGTGGACATTAGCTGTTAATTCATCTCCTGGAAACTCATGAGAAGGGAGAGAGGAGGAAACCCACAAAGATGCCTTTTTGCCAGTTGCTGGACTTTTTACATGCAATCCAGTAGATAAGTGAAGAAACATTGGGGTTTCAGTTCTGCAAAATAAGGACAAGTACTATGCTGTAGAGGAAGGTCAAAGTGTCACCTCTGCAATAGATTTTTAACTGTGATATCCTGGGATATAGCTGAGTATGGCTGAGTCTAAAATGTCATCAAATACATTCCAGCATATTGAATGAAATTCTGGGGAAAGAGAAGCCTGCTGGGTTCAAATCCATGTGTTCAGAGTGTGACCTGGGCTAATCCCTTAATTTCTCTACAGGTGAGATCCCTCTCCATTAAAAGAACATAATAGGGGTTGTTTTGATCATTGATGTAAGCTATATCAAAGAGTGCCTGGAAATATCTCAGAATGTGACATTTGTGATTGCTGAGATCTGTCACTTTCTCAAGAATGTATTCCAAAAGTTTTTAATTCTTCCTGCTTTTGATCATCCCACCAAAATATTTGCTTTTTCAGGTCTTCTTATTATGAAGAAAATAAATACCTATTGTATTTGGAAGGATTAGACTGGGGAAGTAGATGTGTTACATAAACATCTTAATATATCCTTCTTTTAAACCCCTCTACTGCATGTGGTCCACAGGCCTGGCCTTTTGATTTTTTAAACCACAGGACATCAACAATACACAAATAAAATTATTTGAGGACCTAAAACTCTTGAAGAGCCATATGAAAATGTATGAAATATAAGAAACTCATTCTGAATTGGATTTATATTAATGGATTTATATAAGTCCATATAATAAACTTTTCTTAATACAGTGTGCTAGTCAAAGATATACACGTGTTTATTGTTTTCAGAAACACAGACTGTAATCTTCCTGCCAGTAGCAGCTCCAAGGAAGGAAAGAGAAGAAAGCATGGCTTCATTTCAAGTCAGGCATCAAAGTTAGGGTTCATCATCACAACTGATGTCTACAGGTGTTTCACAGGAGAAAGAATGATTTTTATTTCCTATAAAACAGATTGTACATCCCTCAGTCATGTGATAACTTTCCTAAGACCAGTCATAATATTTAAATTTTGTTTAATAATTAAAGATGAACACCTACATAAAGTTTATGTGGAGAAGTAGAATATGTTCTTCATCTCCTTGTAGGTAAGAACACTCTCTTACAGGCCTTGAGACACTTTTTCAAAGCATATTTAGCAGCAGAGATTTCTGTAATCCTGGTGTGCATTGCATGGGCAAGCCTGGACAAGAGGAACCATGGTGAGAAAGGGGAAGAAGGAAGAGCCTGGCACAGACAAGCACAGTCTACTCTCTCCCAGCTTGGAATCAAAGATTTGGAAATTTATAACCATACCTATATATATAGAATTTTACTCTAAATTGTATTTCATTTTATTCATTCAACAATACATTCAATCTTGCTATGCATTGTCTTTAACTTTTTTATTTTGTGTCCTATTTCTCTTTAATGCCTACTGTGACCACTCATACTAGGATGACATTTTATAATTCATAGCTATACTATTAGAATAATATTGTTTTAGTTTCCCAGGCTGCTCCATAAAAGTAGCATGAAGAAGGATGGGCATAAACAAAATGATAAGCCTCAAGGAAAATTATCCAAATGAAGTTATCATCAAGGTGATGCTTTATTCCTTATGACCAGTGGCCAGCAATACTTGGCTCCTCTGCCACATGACTAGGCACATGGTGGCATCTGCTGGTCTCCACCTTTTCTTCAATATTTTGTTGCTTTCTGATTCTTGCTCCTGTGGCTTTCCCTCCCTGTGTATTCATTGCACTCTACAGGACTCCAGTAATAGGATAAATACCCATCCTGATTGATGTGGGTCACACCCTAAGGGAAGTAAACTGAAAAAAAGTCCCTACTTAAAATGGGTTTATACCCACAGGAATGGATTGACTTTAAAAACATGTTGTCTGGGTACATACAGCTTCAAACTGCCACACTCGGTCCTCTGGACCTAAAAAAGACAGGTTCTTTCCATATGCAAAATACATTAATTCCATCACAATATCCCAAAAGTATTAAGTCATTTCAGAAAAAAAACACAATGCTTAGTAGAAATTTTCATCAAAATCAGTCATGTGTATGGGCAGAATTCATGTCTGTCTGGGGATCTATGAAATCTACAGATCAAGTTACCTGTTTTCAATATATAAAGGAGTGACAGGCATAGGATAAACATTTCTATTCTCATAGGGAGAAATTAGAAGGAAAACAGGACTCAAAGGTCCTAAACAATTCAGAAACCCTGCACAGAAAATAGGATTAGCAAGGATTTTGTTGAGGATTTTAACATCTAGGTTCATTAGAGAGATTGGTCTTTAATTTTCCTTTCTTGTGGAATCTTTGTTTGGCTTTCATATTAGGGTAATGTTGGCATTGTAGAATGCGTTAGGCATGGCTCCTTCTACTTCTATATTTTGGAAGAGATTAAGCAGGATTGGTGTTAGTTCTTTCCAAAATGTTTGGTAGAATTCACCTGTGAAGCCATCTGGTCCTGGGTTTTCTTAGTTGGGAGGTTTTTGATGACTGATTCTATCTCTTAACTTGTGATTGGTCTTTTGAGTTCATCAATTTCTTCTTTCATCAATGTAGGCTGGTTGTGTGTTTCTAGGAATTTGTCCATTTCCTTTAAATTATCCTTCTTGTTGGTATATAATTTTTCAAAGTATCCTCTTATTATACTCTTTGTTTCTGTGGGGTCAGTGGTGATATCCCATTCCTCATTTCTTATTTTGTGTATTTGCATCTTCTCTCTTTTTTTCTTTGTTAGTCTAGCTAAGGGTTTGTCAATTTTATTGATCTTCTTGAGGAACCAGCTTTTGGTTCTGTTTATTTTTTCTAGTGCTTTCTTATTTTCTGTTTCATTAAGTTCTGCTCTAATCTTTGTTATTTCCTTATTTCTATTCCTTTTGGGGTGGTTTGTTGTTCTTTTTCTAATTTCTCCAGGTCTGCAGTTAGGTCTTCAATTTTAGTTCTTTCTTCTTTTTTTGATTTATGCATTTATGACTACAAGTTTCCCTCTCAGTATAGCTTTTGCTGCATCCCATACGTTTTGATATGTTGTGTTGTCATTTTAATTCATTTCATGGTAGTTACTGATTTCTTTTTACATTTCCCCTTTGACCCACAGTTTGTCTAAGAATGTGTTGCTTAACTTCCATCCCTTTGTTCCATTCAACTGGAAGAGAATTCCCTCTCCAACAAATGGTTCTTGGAATACTGGATACTCATATCCAAAAAATGAAAGAGGAACACCATGTCACACCTCATACAAAAATCAACTCAAGATGGATCAAAGATCTAAATATAAGAGCCAAGACCTTAAAGACCTTGGGATATAATGTAGGGAAACATCTTCAGGACCTTGTAATAGGAAACGGCTTCATGAATTTCAAACCCAAAGCATGAGTAGTGAAATTAAAAATAGAAAAATGAGACCTCCTCAAAATTAAAACCATTTGCACTGCAAAGGAGTTTGTCAAGAAAGTGAAAAGTGGGGCCGGCTGGATAGTCCAGTGGATAGGGCACCAGCATACCACATGGGAGGCCCCAGGTTCAGTTCCCAGGGACCTCTCCTAGCTGGCAGACCACCTTGAGAATGGCAAGCCACCATGGGCGGGCCAGAGTCGCCGTGGACAGGGTAAAAAGCTGCCATGGACAGGGCAAAAGCCACCATGGGCAGGGCAGGTCACCTGCAAATGGAGTGCAGCCAGCTACCTGCGAACTGAGAGCCGGCCATGAATGGAAGCAGAAGCCACCCACAAGCAGGGAAAGCCGTGCCTGCACAGCGACCAGTCTTGGCACATCGCCACAGCATGGGGGAGGGGAGATATGTAATAAAATAAATAAATCTTTTTAAAAAAAGTGAAAAGTAAGCCTACACAATGGGAGAAAATATTTGGAAACCATATATCTGATAGGAGCCTAATATCCAGCATATATGAAGAAATCCTTTATCTCAAAAAATAAAAAGAAAAACAACCCATTAAAAAAAGGGCTAGTGATTTGACGATACACTTATCCAAAGAAGAAATATAAAGGGCTAAAAAAGCACATGAAAAGTTGCTCAACATCACTAACTATTAGGGAAATGCAAATCAAAACTACAATGAGATACCATCTTACACCCATGAAGCTGGAAGTCATTGAAAAAACAGAGGACTACAAGTATTGGAGAAGATATGGAGGAATGGGAACCCTCCTCCACTGATCATGTGAATGTAGAATGGTCCAGCCATTGTGGAGGACAGTCTGGTGGTTAATCAAAAACTAACTATAGATCTGCCATATGATCCAGCAATTCCACTACTGCGCACATACCCAGAGGACATGAAAGCAAGGGCACAAACAGATATATGCATACCAATGTTCATAGTGTCATTACTCACTATTTCCAAAAGTTGGAATCAACCCAAATACCCATCAACAGATTAATAGAAAGACAAAATGTCATATATACATATAATGAGATATTACTCAGCTGTAAGAAGGAATACAGCACTAACACAAGGGATAATATGGATGAATCTTGATGACCTTATGTTGATTGAAGCAAGGCAGGCATTGAAAGACAAATATTACATGACCTTTCTTATATGTATTAAGCAAATTGAGCTGACTCAGAGAGCTAGAGACTGGAAGAAAGGTTGACAGGAAACAGGAAGGGAGAAGAAGTTTGTGAGCCAACACCCATATGGGCAAAATCTATGATAAGGTGGAAGTGAGTAGTTGTGCAATGAAGAGATATGACAGGTGTATAGGGATAATATTGGGTTGGGTGGTGCAACTTCACAGGTGGGTAGGGTGGGAGGGATGAGATGGATGGCCCAAGTAACTGGGAGGAGGATTGGGGGAGGGAATAGGTGAACACAGGATAGGTGGGTACATGGGTGAAAGTACAATGTTGAGAAAAACACTTTTGGCAATATAAAAAGGAAGCATTATTGGTTTAGGGTGATGAATGGGGGCATTTGGGACAGGGCACACCTAGGACAATCTTCTAGAGAATTGTGAGTGGTAATTTTGTCATAATGTGGTGTATCAGTGTGGGTAGACCCACATAATGTGTGGGAAGGAGTTGGACTCTCATCCTGGGGAGCCCAATATGTTCTCAAACAGAGGGTGGGTGTCTGTCGAGAACATGGGCCGTTCCTAATAGGGGAGGACAGACTAATGTGCCCAGCCCTCAGTGTTGTTGTAAGTATCTATGAATCTTGTCCTTCAAGGAGTGAAGCCTGGTGGTTGCCATGAGCCCCAAGGGGAGGGGGTATTTGGGGGCAATGGAAATGTTCTCCATGATCATGAAATGATGGATACAGGCCATGTTAAATTCCATCAAAAATTATAAAAGTGTATGGTCTAAAATGTATACCATACTGTGAATCATTGACCATGATTTGTAGCCATGTTTTAATATTTATACATTAGTTGTAACAAATGTACCATCCACGTGAAAAAAAAATAATAAGGAAGAGGAAAAGAGGGAGAATGTTGGGTATATGGGAGTCCCCTCTAATTCTCCATGTAACCTTACTGTGACTTAAAACTTCTTTGAATACAATGTTTTTTAAAAAGTAGGATGCTGGGTAAGAAACGGAAGAAAATGCCACTGTACATACAGGACAACTAATATTATAGTGATGAAAGGTAAAATTTCAAAAAAATAAATTTTTGTTTATTTTTTAAATATTTTTTTTCATTTTTAAATGCTCCATTTTTTAAACTTTTAGTTTTAGTTTCTCTAAATTATTATGCATTTTATTTTGTATGTTTAAACTTATCATCACTATTTCATTTTCCTATTAAGCAAATTTGGCAATATTCTTGACTTCATTTTTGGATCACAGAAGCATTACAACTCTGGCAGGGGAGGATCAATAGGGTGGGGTGTCAGCGATGGGGAATACATGGTAGGAAGTTCACCTGGGCATATAGAAAAGGTATATAAATATGTTCAAATGTTTATGGGGCATTGCCACAGTGGGAAGAGATTCACAAAACTGAAGATTATTGAATTCCCATTCTGGAGAGCTCTGCCACATTCTCTAATGGAACAGCCACAATACTCCAAGTACTGGGTCAATGACTAGTGAAGAAAGATGGTCCACTGATGGGCCTTTGATATTAATGACTATGCTTATGAGAATTTTGCTATTGAATTTGCAACTTAGCTTAGTGTTGTAGAGTCATTAAGAGTTACCCCTTAGAGCTTCCTTGTTGCTCAAATGTGGGCTCTCTCTAAGCCAAACTCAGCATATAAATGCATCATTTTCTTCCCAGCAAGGACATGACTCCTGGAGATGAGTCCCCCTGGCACTGAGGGATTACTAACAAGAACCGGCTGGTGATATAATTGGAAAGAGACCTTAAGTAAAAAGGGGAAAAACCTAAATGAGTATATATGGCTAAGAGACTTCAAAGTGAGTTGTGAGGTCATCAGAGAGATAATGCTTATGCATGTCTCAGCAGGATCTCATAGATGTCCAAGTTATATAATACCACAAATAATGGGGTTCCTGAGGTCTCTGGAGATACCCAGGTCCTATGGTCATGGAAGATAGCTCCAGAGTTTGGTGCCTTTTTGGTGGCTATACCTTGGACTTTGTTCTCCCTAGTGTGACCGAGTTGGACTCAGATGTGACTTCTCTACACATGCCTCTTCTGTCCCTTTTATTTGAACCTATAGTTGGTGCTAGAGTTGGTAGGTGTACATCCAAGAAACTTTAATCTCTGGGCTGTCCATGTGCCAGATGGGCCCTGAATCTCATTGGAGTTGCAATACCTACTTTCCAGTTCATTGGACACACTCAGGACAACTAACAAGGAGATGATGATGGACAATGACTATCCCAAGGAACCAAAACAGTCTACAACTCCAAGCAAGAGAGTTCCATCCATCTGCCCCATGGGATCAAGGTCACCTCTCAATTATAGGTTGAGTGGACATTACCATCCAGAATCCTCAGAATTGGCAAATGAACTATGAACTAAAGTAGACTTACTGGTTTTCTACTAAAGACTTATTGTGATTCTAGCAATGGAAGAAATTATATCATTCATGTGTAGGCAGTGGCCACTAGAGGTTCTGAGGGCAGAGAGAGGGAAATATAGGTGAAAAATGGGGGCATTTCAGGGACATGGGAATTTTCCTGAATGGCATTACAATGAGAGATACAGGCCATTACATATCTTGCCATAACCTACAAAATTGTGTGGGAAAGAGTGTAAACTGCAATGTAAATTGTAGTCCATGCTTAGTGGCAATGCTCTAAATGTTTTCATCAATTACATCAAATTTACCACACTAATGAAAGATGTTGTCAATGTGGGAAAATGTGGGAGGTGTAGGAAGCGGGCATATGGAAATCCCCTATATTTTTATGTAATATTTATGTAATCTAAATACTTTTTAGTATATATTTAAAATAACTGAAAAAAGAAAGTATGTAGCTATGAAAGTTGTCAATTTATAAAAGATCATGGATAAAAAATACAATTACTGCAGCAACTTTGAACACATCACATTGTGTGAAATGTGAGACACAAAAGAGCAGATATTGGGCCCGGCTAGATAGCTCAGTGGATAAAGAGTGCGCTGGGGTACCACATGGGAGGCCCGGGTTTGGTTCCCGGGGACCTCTCTGAGCGGGCAGATGGCCTTGAGAAAGGCAAGCCGCCATGGGCATGGCAAAGTCACAGTGAAAAGCGGAGCTCCGCCTGCGAACCACAGAAGCCAGCAGCCCGCAAAAACATGGAGGACTGCTGCCCGCAAAACATGGAGCGGAGCCACCCGTGAAAACGGAATGGAGCCACCCACGAACCGACGAGCTGCCTCAGCGGAGGGCCGACTCAGCACGCTGCCGCAAAGATGGGGGGAGACAAGAAGCAAACATAGAAAAACACAGAGGAATGGACACACAGCAAGAGCGAGCGGGTGGGGGGGATATGTAATAAATAAAAAATAAATCTTAAAAAAAAGAGCAGATATTGTATAATTGCACTCATATGAGTAGTTAGAATATGAAAATTCATAGAGACAGAAAGTATAGTACAATTTAACAGAAGCAGAGTGGGAATGGAGATTTAATTCATAATGGGAGCAGGGTAAGTCATTGGATGATTGGAATGTTCTGGAAATGGTGGTGGTGAATGTAGCACAATATTGTAAATGATATCCTACTGAATTTTATGGTGGGAAGGGTTTGAGTTGGGAAGTTTTATGTGATATAACTTTCCACAATTTAAAAATGATTGACCTAAAGAAACAATTATATGGGAAACAAGATCTTGGATGGAACTAAAAATGGGGAAGGAAAAGCTCAGAATATTATTGATACACATGAACGAATTTTTAATATAGACTTTAAATTTTATAACACTGATAAATTTCCTAAAGCTGGTAACTCTACTTAAGGCTTTACATAAGTGAGTATCCTTGTCCTCAGACAAGCACATGGAAGTAAGTACCATGTGATCAAGGTGCATGATGCATACAACCTACCCTCAAATATCTAGAAAATAATTTGAGAGACAGAGTAAGAGATAGAGATAGATGGGTAGACAGATTAAGATTAATAGATAGAGATAGAATGGTGCAGAAAATGTAAGAAAATATTAAAAGTCATTGGAACTGGTTACCTGGGTGGGTGGGTATGTTGGAGTTCTCTGTATGGATTTTGTATTACTTTAAAACTGTCATGTAAGTTTGAAATATTTCAAAGTGAAATTTTTAAAATTAGCATTTACTTACCTCTTGGGTTTAATCATTTTGCCAAATCAAAGATATGTTTTCATTAAATTTTGACTTGAAACTTCAGCTTTTCTGAATATTATTAGTTATTTTTACTTCTGGTTTGAGTTTCCATTAACATCCTTTTATCTCTCCTCCTGATGAGTATCTATTGGGGAAAGCCCCATGAAGGAAGTTCAGAGTGGGGTGTCATCTGTGTAGATACTCTAATATAATTCTTGAAAGGTAGACTGCAAACCCTGAGTAATTAGTGTGGAACTAATCTCACACTTTGATGAAATAATATAGCAAATCACTAATGCAGTGATCTCTTAGTGTAGTATATTGCAGTAGTGACCAGAACACTCATCATATCTATTAAGAAAACATATTATTAAAAGAAAAATATGACAATAATATTAAGTATAGAATCTAACATATTGATTGAGAAATCCATATATTGGGCAGCATCCATTCAGAATGTGGAAGGAAGTTCTGATGAGGTAGTGAAAAGCTCAAGTTGGCCAAATCGGTTTCCTCTCCTGGACAAAAACTGTTTTATCAGCATGTGTTACTTATCTGCAGTTCTATGGGTTATATTCCATTTTTCGATTTTCTTTTAAATCCCCTGCAGATCTTTTTTTTTTTTAATTAAAGCCCTTTGTCAGAAAAGAGTTTCTCCCAGCAATATCCAAAACAGCTGGCCATTTTATTTTACTTAGCTGTGCCCCCCAAATTAACATTGTTACAAAGATTACATTGGAAAGTTAATCAAAACACTACCACCACCACCACTCATTTCTTCTCTGGTCAAACAGTTGAGTAGACATGGTCAGCCATTTTGATAATTATTTCCTTTTTATTTTTTGTATTTGTTATCCTTTTCTGATTGAAGTGAGATTCTGTAGATCACATTTAAGACCCTTCAAGTTGGGTTACAACAGAATAAATAAAGGAGAAAACTTAAAAAATATTAACATTGACTAAGAAATCATAAATATGAAAGTTTACACAAGCTAAAAACATTCATCAAAATAAATATGAAGGGAATATATTTAATAAGATAGAATCTACCAAAACAAAATGAAAAACAAGCATTCATTCTCTGGGGGGCTGAGTATATACCACAGGACCAACTCTCATACATATAATCATTATAAACTCTAGAAAAAATGAATGCCTACATGAAGACACTATAGATCAATCATCCAACAGATTATTGAAGGTATTGATGCTTGGGGAAATGGGATGCCAATGAGTGAGTTTCCCAAAATTTTTTGAGGTACCATTGCAGACCTACACAATCAGAATCTACATCTTATCAAAATGTCTGAGGATTAGTGATGTTAGCCATTGAAGAGGAATCCAACAGGATCTCTGGGTCCTTGCACAGTGTAGAGAACTGAAGTTTACACCAAGACTGGTCACAAGTTTATTAAGCCAGTGGAGGTTAGGAAAGCAAGTCTCAAGGCCTCCTGCCTGAAGAAAGGATGCAAGGGTTTTTTATTAGAATTAGACAAAGATAGGTGAGGACATGGATGCCACTGGCCAAATCCACTTGGAAACTAGGATCTGCAAATTGGGCATCAGAGGATGGGGACAATAGCTGAGCTCATAGCTGGCATTTTTACCCACAGTAAATGCACTCCTTGGTAAAATTAATTGTCTTTGGTCTCAGACTTCCTTGACTGGTGAACATTTTATTATTTTTAGATAAGGGGGAGAAGAAAAAGAACAGGGAATTATTAGGAAGTAAAGTAAAATAACCTGATAAGGAGTGGAAAACCAGAACTTGCTAAGAAGGGGAAAATGGGAATTTGCTTTGTTACTTTTTATTTTTAATGGCAGTTTTTAAGTCTATGTAGTCATAAGTGGAAGAAATAGGCATAGAATATCAAAGCCAGTGCCCTGCTTTTCTTCAAGTGGATATGGAATGGTGTCTTATTTCTGTTGTTTTTTGGTGGAAGAGTTGGAATGAGCTTAGATTTAGGATATGAGATGAGTTCATTTGTTATTATAATATATATTAGGCATTAGAGATACTGGGCCAGAGTTCTATGCCAAGATATATATATATATATATATATAATATATCTTATATATCTATATTCTTCCCAAATGGCAAGGCATACTTTGTGCTTTTAGGGACAATAATGGGGGCATAAAACTTGTCCTGGCTTGAAGTGTTTACCCACATTGTCTCACAAGGGGAATGGGTATTGTTTTGTTGACAGCCAAGTAAATCAAAGACTTGGGATAACAGGTTGATGCTAATATAGTCATC
Source organism: Chaetophractus vellerosus (assembly GCA_004027955.1). NCBI lineage: Eukaryota > Metazoa > Chordata > Mammalia > Cingulata > Chlamyphoridae > Chaetophractus > Chaetophractus vellerosus. Next base: position 8,396 of record PVKH010000877.1, on the reverse strand, counting down.
TAGATTCTATAGTTTTCAGTATTAGAGGAGCAATAATGGTAGTGGACTGATTGTGATATAGATTTCCACTTTTTACATCTATTCAGTAAGAAGTAAGAAGTAAGAAGTAAGCTTCCTATGCTATCCAAGTCCAGTGAAGGTGTCTACAAATACTAGGAAATATTGCAATTTCCTAGCACTTGGGGAATTGCATTGAAGTCAGTTTGCCCCTTCTCTCCTCCTCCTAGGCCCTGGGATTATATTCTATACTTTAAAGTTAAAGAATTAGTTTGAGGGTTTTGTTTTTTAACAATGGCAAATTCTAATTTTACAAAGTATACACAGAAAAATGTCCTTTCCAACCCTATCTTACCTATACAATTTACACAAAACTGATGGCAAAATATTAGTTAACAATAATATTGTAATATTTTTGCAGTAATGGCAATGAAGATACATCAATTCTAGGGACAAAAATAGGGGGTATAAGGGCTTATGGGATATTGAGGATTAATTTTGACACAGTTTTGGCCCAGATAGAAATTTTGATAACCATTAGAACATAGTCTTTCTCCCATAGTGAGTTTGTTTGTGAAAATGGGAAACAGTGGGCTTGATTAAGTTCTCAGGGAGAAAGAGCTTATTAATTTGACAGTCTTCCCAGGGTTCTCCTAAGGCATTATGGTTTATCTATCCTCCTAATATTTAGTGAAATTCCATTCTTGGCCCCCCTGCAAGTCCTTATCAGTCTAAACACATTTTCCAACAGTTTTAAGATTAGTTTCCTTTAGGTATTTAGTAAATAAAAGTCCTATAATTTGTGAAGGCTTTCCCTTCTGTTTGGTGACTGCTGTAGCTGATTGGTCTACCTAGTGATTGCCACTAGCTTTATTCCTATGATTTTTAAAAAAATTAATTTTATTGATATATAGTAATAAAGTATACAATCCATCCAAAGTGTAGAATCAATGGTAATTTGTATAATCACATAACTGTTCATTCCTCACTTCAATCATTATTTAGAGCATTTTCATTATTCTAATAATAATAATAATAATGAACAAAATAGACAAAAAATCTATCACTTAATAATCACCTCTCAGTTTTTCAATGCCTCACCTGCTGTACATATTTACTATTCTGTTTTCATTTTTCTACTTTATTTGTATTTAGATTTTGTACAGTTGGAAGTCAAACAATATGTAGTGCATTTTGTCTAGTTTCTTTCACTTAATGTATTACTGGAAGAGTATTAATATATTACTATTCACTACTGTCCATATTATGCTTTGATTGTAATTTTGCCTGATATTACATTTTGTAACATTACTGTAAATGTGTTCAGTTAAAAAAAATCAGTCTTATATATGCAATATTACCCATACTTATATTTCACATGAGGTTTCACTATGCTATACAGGCCCATGTTACATTTTTCAGCTTTCCTTCTAGTAATATACATGACCTTAGACTTTCCCTTACAATCACTGTCATATCCAAATATTAGCACTGCTAGTTACAATCACTATGATGAGCTTTCCACATTTCTACTGATTTCCAAATATTTACAAACAAAATTTTTACCAATTCTGCACAGATTAACCCTCAACTTTCCATTCTCCAACCTTATTATATTTTCTGGTGACCTATATTCTAGTAAACTCTGTGCATCTGCACAGTATATTTAGTTCATAATAGCACCATCATACAATATTTGTCCTTTTGTGTCTGGCTTGCTACACTTAACTTCCATTTATACAAAATCTAAATACAAATTGGTTGGTGGGCACCTGGATTGTTTCTATCTTTTGGCAATTGTGAATAATGCTATTATGAACATTGGTGTGCAGATGTCTGTTCATGTCACTGCTCTCATTTTTTTTAGTATAAACCTAGAGCAATATGCTATTGCTGGGCCATAAGGTAAATCTATATTCAACTTCATTAGGAAATGCCAAACAGTCTTCCACGATGGCTGGGCCATTCTACATTCCCAAGAACAGTAAAGAAGTGTTACTATCTCTCCACATCCTCTCCAGCACTTGTAGTTTTCCATCCTTTTAATTGTGACCATTCTGAAAGGTTGAAATGATATCTCATAGTAGCTTTGATTTGCATTTCCCTAATAGCTAGTGGTGCTGAACATTTTTTTCATGTTCTTCTTGGTCATTTATATTCCCTCATTGGAAAAATGTCAATTCAAGTCTTTTCTCCATTTTTTAATCAGGTTGTTTGTCTTTCATTATTGAGTTGTAGCATATTTGTATATATCATGGATATTAAACCCCTTGACAGATATGTGATTTCCAAATACTTTTCCCATTGAGCTGTCTGTGTTTTCACCCTTTTGACAGAGTCCTTTGAAGAGCAAAAGTGTTACCTCAAGTAACACTGTCTTAGACCTTTCAGAATTTTCTAAATAAAGGATCGTATCATCTGCACATAGTGAGAGTTTTACTTCTACATTTCCTATATGGATACCTTTTCTTTTCTTGTCTAATTACTCAATATAGAACTTCCAGTACAATGTTAAATAACAGTGATGACAGTGGGCATTGTTGTCTTATTGCCAATATTAGAGGCAAAGCTTTCACCCTTTCCCTATTTAGTATGATGTTGGCTGTGGTTTTTTCACATACCCTTTGGCATATTGTGGAACTTTACCTCTATTCTTATTTTTCTTTTTTTTATTAATATTTTTATTTTTAAAGAAGCTTTAGATGATATAAATGTTACATAAAAATATAAGGGATTTCCATATGACCCACACCCTCCCACTCCCACACTTTCCCACATCAGCAGCATCCCTCATTAGTATGGTATATTTGTTACAATTGATAAACACATATTGAAGAATTACTACTAACTATGTATTACAGTTTACAGTATAGTTTACACCCTGTCCTGCACAATTTTGTAGGTTATGACAAAATATACAATGGCCTGTATCCATACTACAATGTCATACAGGACAATGCCAATATTCTGAACATGCCCCCATATTACACCCCTTCTTCCCTCTCCCACCCTCAGAATCCCTGCTAGCCACTGCCTTTATATCAATGATAAGATTTCTTCCATTGCTAGGATAATAATAAGTCTACATTATCCATTGTTCATTCCCCAATCTTAAGGATTTGTGGATGGTGGTGCCCACTCTGCTTCTAACTGAGAGGGGGATTAGGTCCCACGTGGCATATGCATGGAACTATCTTGTTTGCAGTTGCAGATATTCCCTGTTTCTTGGGATGGGGATTGTCCATCACCATCTTCTAGTTTGTTGTCCTGGGTGAGTCCAAAGAACTGAAGATTAAGTGTTGCAAGTCTGCTGAAATTCAAAGTGTTTTTATTAAGAACAGTAGCTGAATTTTTTCAAATGCCTTTTATCCATCTATTGAGATGATCAGGTGTTTTTTCCCCATCAATTTGATAATGTTGTATATGATGTTAATTAATTTTCTTGTGTTGGATCACCCTTTCATACCAGGAATAAATCGTACTTGTGTGTGATATATAATGATTTTAATACGCTGTTGAATTCCTTTTGCAAGTATGTTGTTGAGAAATTTTGGATTTATGTTCATTAGAGATTGGCCTGTAATTTTCTTTTCTTGTAGTATCTTCATCTGGTTTTGGCATTAGAGTGATGTTAACTTCATAAAATGTATAGTGTAATTTTCTCTTTTCTTTAAATTTTTAGAAGAGTTTAAAGAGAATTGGTGGTGATTCCTCTCAAATGCTTGGTAGAACTCACTGTAAAGCATTCTGGTCTGGACTTTTCTCTGTTGGAAGATTTTTGATGACTGATCCAGTCTCTTTAAATGTGATTGGTTTTCTGAGTTCTTGAACTTCAATATAGGTTGTTTGTCCATTTCTAGAAAGCCATCAATTTCATATAGATTGCCTAATTTATTGGCATACAGTTTCTCATAAAATCCTCTTATGATCCTTTTTTATTTCTGTGGAATCAGTCAGAAGGCCCCTACTATCACTTCTGATTTTATTTATTTGCATCTTCTTTTTTATTAGTCTACCTAGGGGTTTGTCAATTTTGTTGATCTTCTCAAAGAATCGGTTTTTGGTTTTATTGATTTTATCATTTTTGTTGTTGTTGTTGTTGTTGTTGACAATTCCATTCATTTCTACTCTAATTGCCATTATTTATTTCCTTCTACCTACTTTGGGATTGTTTTGCTCTTCTTTTCCTAGGTCCTCTAGGTGTTCAGTAAGTCTTTGATTTTAGCTCTTTCTTCTTTTTTATTGTAGTGATTAAGGACTCTAAATTTCCCTCTCATCACTGCCTTTGCTGTAATTCATAAGTTTTGATAAGTTGTATTCTTGTTTTCATTTATCTCAATATGCTTACTAATTCTCTTACAATTTCATGTTTGACCCATTGATTGTTTAGTAGTGTGTCATTTAGCCTCCACAATTTGCAAATTCTCCCCTTTTCCATCTATTATTGATTTTCAGTTTCATTCCCTATGATCTTAGAAGGTGCTTTGTATAATTTAAATATTTTTATATTTGTTAAGACCTGCTTTGTGATCCAACATGTGTTCTATCCTGGAAAGAGATCCATAAGCACTAGAGAAGAATGTATAACCCACTGATTTGGGATGAATGTTCTGCATATGTCTGTTCGGCCCAGCTTGTTTATCATATTGTTCAAGTTCTATTTCCTTGTTGATCTGATGTGTATTTTTTTTTACCTAATGATGTGAGTGGTGTGTTGAAGTCTCCAACTATTATTGTAGAGATATCTATCTCTCCCTTCATTTTTGCCAATGTTTGCCTCAGGTATTTTGGAGCACCTGGTTAGTTGCATAGATATTTATGACTGTTACATCTTCTTTATGGATTGTCCATTTTATTAATATATATTGCGCCTCTGTATCTCATAACTTTTTTGCACTTAATATCTATTTGTTCTGATATTGTTATCTTTTTTTGGTTACTGTTTCCATGGAATATCCTTTTCCAAACTTTCACTTTCAGCCTATTTGTATCCCTGGATCTAAGGTGATTCTTTTCTAGACAGCATATGGCTGGGTCAGGATTTTTTCATTCATTCTCTCTGTCTATATATTTTGATTGGGGAGATTAATCCATTCACATTCAATTATATTAGTGTAAAGGAATTATTACACCATTTTATTCCTTGGCTTTCATATGTCATATTTTATTTTCTTCTGTCCTTTTGCTCATTTGGTTATCATTTCTGATAGTCTTCTCTTCCACATTCTCTTCCAAGCCTCTCTCTGCTGCCTTTTTCCTTTGGGCTGTAAGTATCCCTTTAATGCTTCCTGCAAATTCAGATTATTTTTATGTGCTTTCTTAGATTTATTTATTTGTGAATATTTTCAACTCACCTTTGTATTTGAAGGACAATTTTGCTGGATAAAGAGTTCTCAGTTGGCATTTTTTCCCTTTCAGTTATCCTAACTATATCATACCACTGTATTCTTGCTTCCATGGTTTCTGATGAGAAATCTGCACTAGGTCTTACTGGGCATCCCTCGTATGTGATGGTTTTCTTCTCCCTTTCTGCTCTCAGAATTTTCTCTTTATCTTTGACTTTTGACATTCTGAGTAGTATGTGAAAAGAATTAGGTCTATTCAGATTTTTTCTGATTGTTGTATGCTGTCCTTCTTAGGTAAATTCAGGAAATTTTCAATGATTATTTCCTCAAATACTCTTTCTGCCCTTTTCCCTTCTCTTCTCCATTTGGACCTCACATGATAAGTATGTTGTGCTTCATGTTATCCTTCCATCCCCCAAGCTTGCTTATTTTCTCTTTCTTTTCTATCTTTTTCTCTCTGTTCTCCTCCATCTTCAATTTCAGCTATTCTGTTTTCTGCATCATTTATTCTTTCTTCTATCATTTCAGGTCTGATGTTGTATGCCTTTAATGTAATTCTGAACTCATTTTTTGTGGCTTTCATTCCTATAAGCTTTATTATTTTTCTTTTTTTAAAAAAAGATTTATTTATTTTATTACATATTTCCCCTTCCCCCGGCTGCGGCGATGTCCGAGAGTGGTCACTGCGCAGGCACGGCTTTCCCCGCTTGTAGGCGGTCTCTGCGTCCATTCACGGCCAGCGCTTGCTTCAGTTCACGGGTGGCTGGCTGCGCTCCATCCGCGGGCGACCTGCCCTGCCCGTGGCAGCTATTGCCTTGTCCATGGCAGCTTCTTGCCCTGCCCACAGCGGCTCTGGCCCACCCATGGGGGCTTGCATATTCTCAAGGCGGTCTGCCCGCTAGGAGAGGTCCCCGGGAATCGAACCCAGGGCCTCCCATGTGGTATGCCGGCACCCTATCCACTGGGCTATCGTGCCGGCCCCGCTTTATTATTTTTCTATTCAGGTTTTCAAATTCTCCTTTGTGTTTGCCCAGTGTCCTCTTTATGTCCTTTACCTCTTTTGCTCTATTTTATTTCAACTTCTTGATTTGATTTAGATTTGTATAAAACTCTTTGATTAGTTGCTTAAAGTTGTCTGCCCTATCTGGGGGGTTGATAGATTTCTTTGCTTGGGCCATATATTTTATTTTCTTAGTGTAGCCTGTAGTTTTTGCTGATGTCTAGATATCTGATTATGATGGTGAGTTTACTCTGATGCTCAATTTCTCTCTTGCATAAGGATTTAATGATGGGACCTGTGTGTTACCTCCAATCTTTGATTCTTGGTTCATCCTGTTCTAGCTTTTTAGGATTATCCCAGTTTAGTTGCTAAAATCCAGGTGACAGAACCAGGAATGGGTTGAAAACCCATGTATTAGTTTCCCAAAGGGATGCCAGTGTAAAGTGTCAGAAATCCGTTGGCTTTATTAAGAGTATTTATTTGGAGTAAAAGCTGTCAATTACATGGCCATAAGAAATCCAACTCATGGTTGCTTTCACACCAGGGTCAGTTGCAACATGTTGAAGCAAGATAATCACTACTTTCTGGCTGGTCTTTGGCTTCCCCACTAGGCTTACTCTTCCTCTTAATGCTACATGGGCCCAGCTTCTTGAAGCTTTGTGCTTATGTGATCCTATAGTACTCTCTCTCCTGGCATAGGGCTTGTTTCTTTATGGGCCTCCTAAATCAGTGTCAGTTGTAATGGTTTCTTCCCAATATTAGCTGTAAGCTATCAGACGAAATGTCTCATCTCTTCCTGGGGCCTCCGCTATTTGAGCCTTTTCCTTTCTGTCACATGGCATGATCAATAATGACAAAGATCTCTTTTCCTGTGTGTCTCTCTGTATGAGTGACCATTTATATGAGATCCAGCAAGTGGGCAGAGACTCAAACTGAGTCATGTCCACTGAAGTAGCCAAATCAAAATCCCTAATCTTAACAAATAATATAATCAAAGACAACTCAGCTGAATTTAATGCAATTAAAATTTATTACACCCAGAGGGATATATTAGTTTACAAACATAATCTTTCTTTAATGGGGATTCACAAAATACTCTCAAACTGCCACAACCTGCTTCCAAGAGCCTTGGGGAGGGAAACTGTAAAGGCCCCAAAAAGCTTCTCATTTAGCTTGTTTTCATTTCCTTACATGCACGTCCTTGTCCACCAAGTGATAGTATGTTTCAGCATACATCTCAGTTCAAACCCTAGTCAGAATGTGTTCACTGAAACCTAACCAGAACAATGTGACAGAGCTTCTTATCTCAGGGATATTCAGAGTGTTGCAAATCAAGCTTTCTCTGAGGCTGTTCTCCAACATTTGCTGGCAGCCCCCTCCCTTTTAGAGGATAGGAAATAATTCCTCTCTCCTCTGTGTCCTCAACAACCAGTCCTGGTCAGTAGGGAGGGTGTTTGAGAGGGCTGGATCTCTTTATTCCCATGTTGGCTCCCAGGGCAAACAATGGTGCAGCCCAACCCAGCCTGGAAGAACTAGTGGACACAGCAGCTCAAGTTTGTTGGCCCAAAGCTGAATCAAACTTAGGCTGTGTCCTCTCTCCCCTTTCCTGGGAGATGGGTGCCTGCTGTCTGCTCTATCCATAGCCTTCACCCAGAGGCTAGAGAATCTAAGCTGTCTGCTCTGAGGATGGGGAGATGGGTGCCAGTAACTGCACTGCAGCTTATACTCACAGTTTTCCCTTTAAGATAATTTTCCTTGACCCTCCCTCTTCTGAGTGGTGTCCAGCCTCCTCTTAGTGTCCTAAACCCTAGAATTTTTTTCCAGATGGTTTGTCTGTCCCCTACCTACTTTTCTGGGAAAGAACTGAGTCTTGTGTCTCTCTAATCTTCCATCTTCCCAGAAGTCTCTTTATACTTGTTTTGATGATTTTACACTGGACTATTTCCAATTCCTTCAGGAGCATAACTATTTCTAACAATTTATGAATTAAGCCAACATGTTTTACATCTTTATTTGGCCAAAGTAGGTAGTCCATATTCTTTCCAATTGTCCCT